>CM018032.1:31372750-31617750 GCA_008638375.1 Nyssa sinensis
ACATACATAGGTTAACAAAAGGTACATCATTGTACCTGACTACAAACATCCAAAAATGGTATAGGATACAAAAATGGGTTAGTCGTCATCTAAACCGCCTAACTAACTTCTTGGTCCCTCCTATTCCTTGCCACCGTCGCCTTTACCTGAAAAATGTTAAATAAATGGAATGAGCTTAAACAAGCTCAGTGAGTAAGATAGGTTCCTGCCATGGGTTTCAAAACCAGTTCATATATATATATATATATATATATGCATGCTCAAATGTAGTTCAGATAGAACAATGCAGCTCAAGTAGGACAGATAGAGCTCAAATAGAACGGATACAGCTCAAAGTGCCTGAACCTTCCCCAGGCGATGTGGGATGGCATTACTTCCCATCCACCCCCTCACATAGAGGGCCTCGTATCGCACACCTCCGGCTGAGGTCGGTATCAGAGCAGAACAGATACAGCTCAAATAAAACAGATACAACTCAAATAGAAAAGATACAGCTCAAAGTGCCTAAACCTTCCCTAGTAATGTGGGATGCCGCACAAGATAATACGTCAGTCACCCACCCCACACATGGAGGCCCATGTCCCCACAGCACACTACCGGGTCGATATCAAGCGGAACAGACAAGATTGAGCGGATGCTAACTTCTGGGCGTCCCACAGAGCCAGCTATCCATCTAGTGATATACTCAATCCCAAGGGGCCCAAGACTCAACATGACAAGATAAACACGAATCAGACTCCAATAACATAGACAAGTTAAAACAATAGACTCCAACAAAATCAGAACATGAGATATCAAGAAGCAAGATAGGATCATGTCATATGTAATGCAGTGTAAAGAGTATGCATTAAAACATATGCATTAAAACAGTACAGAGTATAAAGCATTATAGCATACAGAAAATATACACCAAGTCAGGAGTCCGAGTTACTCACAGTTCATTGCAACTAGTTCGGCTTCCCTTCCAGTTGATTCTAGATTCGGAAGTCCTAGAACAGTAATCACAGATATTAATTAATAATCATGTAGCTTGCTAACTGACCTTAATTTGGTTTCTTTTTGGTTCAACTTGGTAACCTATATATCACTTGGCATTAAATCATAATGTTTAGACCTTGAATTTAATATGAGTTCCATGTTCCTAAATCTCATTAAAATATTTGCTAGCTACTTTATTAATGTTGGATTTTAATATAAAGTTCCATGCCCCTCAGTTTGACCTCTAGAACCAAAACCACTACCAATGCTACAGTTGTTACCTACTCCTTTCATGTAAATATGCTGCAACTGTGGAGGGTGAATCAAACTTGAGAAAACAGATTTTCAAGGCTGTAGCAGTGGGGTACCAAATCCAAGTTTTATCATGCTTAGGTAATTACATAGGAATAATCAGTTACAATTTGTAGTTTCAATTAAAGATTTTATTAAATTAATATATGATATTCATTTGTAGCTAAATTCCTTTGATAGAGTTTACTGAAATCAAAAATCTATTCCTTTCCTATTACAGGTCTGCCATAATAAACACTGACCAGTGTAATATGAAATGCCAAGTAGGTTGACAGAAAACCTCGTATTCTGATCATTAATTATCTATAATATCTCAATATAGTGCATCATATTATTTTAAAACTAATATACATATCAGTTAACCCCTGAGAGAAGTGACCTGATTAAAGTCATCGCACCGCACCACATTTCTATTCATGATTTCATAGGGATAGTGATAATTTGCAGAAAACAATATAAATACATTCTATGCCATATTAATATCTATTTTAAAAGATAAATTGATTGAAGAAACTCCCACAATAAGTTCAGTTCAGTTCAGTTCACCATTTGGGCGTGAACTGCTCAGAACTACAGTACGACACCGCTCCTCCACACACACAATTTCATTCATTTAAATCTTATGCCATGTAAGGAATATAGCATGACATCATATCATGATTCAACCCACCTGCATACTGAATAATCTTAGTGTATGTCGTCTAGTTCAAAAACAGTTTCATCCTACTTTACAGGATTACATTTCTATGCATCATCCCATCCAATAGTTAAGATTATATTCAAGTTAAAATCTGAACTATTTTCAATTTAATAACTAAACTATATTCAATTCAAAGGCTGATCTATATCCATGGCAAAATACTAACTAATTAGGGAAGCTCCAAAAGGTCAATTTATACTACTGTACAAGACTTCTCCATGCATAATTTCACCAAATAGCTGGGACTAAATTCAAATCAATTACATAATCCAATTTTTTTCCAGCAACTGATCATTGTTTGACTAAATATAATTTCTATTAGAGATTTTCCATTCAGAGAATGAGATTTATACCTGCCTTCAGATTGGGTAGATTGTTAGGAGGAAGAAAATCAAGAAATCTGGAGCTGCAGCCGTTTAGCTTCTTCCCCAACGCTAGCAGCCAAGAGTTGTTTCTTGCGCCCAAAAATCTGATTATACAGCTGGGTTAAATTACTGGTTTACAACTCTTAAATCAACCAGCCTTCAAACGTTTATGCAGAGATCTATCCAGGTGCTTTAGTAGACCCAATCGGTACAAAACAGAGGAAAGAAGTGTAGGAAAAATCAGGAGGTAGGCAAGGAAGAGAAGATGCAGATCAGACCGTGAGCATCTAGAACCCAAAGTCGTTTCCTGTGTGGCGTTTAGTGGAAATTTACGAACGATAGAATGGTCTAGAACTGAAATATGTCGATTATTTCTATGTCGGTTGTCGCTAGTTGCCTCTAGAATATTCCACCCAATTCCTTATAATTCCTCACGTGATTTATATATATATACATATATATATATATATACATAATAGTTTTTATTATTTCTTTCTTTTGGAAGAGGGACGGCTGTAGCATTCTTTCTATTCTTTGTTCTTATTTTTATATTTTAACTATTGTGTCTATTGGATTATATGCAGGTTGTTGCTTCAATACTTATATTAAAATGCATTTGGCCGCACCACTATATATATACATAGTATCATGTATTTTGCGTTGGGCAAAATATGTATTTATATTACCGTCTTTATTATTTTATTTCATAAAACGTTAACTTATAAACTGCCAACAAATTTGGCTCAGAACTAAGCTTCGACATTATTATTATTTATTTTACCAACATCGAATGTCCGTTCATATTTTATATTATTTTTATGATTAATTCTTCGTATTGGCCCCGTATCGTCCATTTTGGCACCAATTGACCAGGTAGATTAATTTCCCGAGCATATGTCATTTTTATAAGTAAGGTATTAAATCCCATTATGGCTTACCATATTTTGAACTATTTAAATAATTAATGTCACATAATATATTTTTCTTAGGTTAAGGTGAAATCCGAGTCTTATCAGATTTTTAGGGTATTACAAAAGCCCTTATAAAAAGAAAGAAAAGAAAAAAAAGAAAGAAAAAAAGATGACGTGGATAAAGAAGGAAGCAAGAAGTGGCCCATGGCTGTTTTGAGCAATCCGTAAGGTGGCTTGGCTTGGGCCTTGTGTGGTGTGCAAGGAAGTAGGGCCCGGCTGCTTAAAGAACAAAAGAAAGAAAAAGCAAAGTCAAAAAAAATTAAAGAAGAGTTGGGTTTGGCGGCAGGCGCAAGGCGCCAAAACAGTGCAGGCTGTCTATGGAGACCAAGGGGTGTGCGGCGTGGCTAATGTGTGGGCTGATGTCCGCGGGGCCTAGGCATTGAATTAAGCATGTAGTGGGCTGATGTGGGGCCGGAGGTGCAAGGCATTAGGGCGCAAGAAAAATTAAAACAAAAAAGGAGTCCTGCGACTATTTTTTTTTTTTGGGAGAGAAAAAAACTTGGAGGCACGGCTTGGAGGCTTGAACAGAAGAAAAGGCAAGAGGGCTACGGCTGAGAGAAGACCAAGCGGCAAAAAAAAAAAGACTGGAAAAGAAATAGAAAAAAAAAGGGCTGCTTTGACTTGGATTTGCAGCAATGGTTGACGCGCGCTGAAGGCAGAAGCAGACTGTAGCTTGGGCAATATTCTTTTTCAGTGTTTTATTGCTTCCGTTCCTCTCGTAAAAAAAATCATGGTGAATTCGTTTATGTTGAATTTAATTTGTAGCATGAACTAAATTTATTTTATTCTAGGAAAACGATGTAGTCTAATTTTGAACTATGCTTACTTTTATATGCTAAATTGAAGTAATTCTTTTCCATGTTTGTCAGATATATTCTGAGTTTAATGCTTCTAATTAACTGGCCACTAATTAGATGATTTTAATCCTGTGATTTACTGTCACGACCCGAGACCCCACCCTATGCGGATCTCGTGTTGCGCACTCGATCGGACGTTGCTTGTCGAACCAAGGGTCTCAACTTGCAGCACATCAGTGCTACTAACATGCAACAACTAAATGAGGAAGAAAATAAATAAAAGCAGCGTGTGATATATATGTATATGTTTACAAAATGCGGAATACAAAATTTCTTAATACAACTGTTCATCCCCAAGACGTGGATAACATGAGAGAGCTATAAAACTGCCTGTACTAAGTATTACACTTACAACTTCAAAAGAAATGTCCACCGCTATCTAGCTGACTGCTACTGCTACTACTATAGCTACTGCTCTTTTACAGCTTCCTTTCCTGAAAGGGGTGGTAAGTTTGGGGTGAGCTAACTAAAGCCCAATAAGTAATTTTCCTTTGCTCTGCCATGTGTACATGAATATAGAAAGCATTATCTATAAAAGAACTAGGATAAATACAGATGTGCTAGCCAGTCAATGATATAGAACTCAATATCAAATGATAGAAACTCAAATGATAAAGCAATAAAATCTGTCTGATAATATAATCATACAAGCTACAGTCATGAGCTGTCTCAAGTATAATCATATGCACTCAAAAAGCTGTGAAATCTTATGATCATTCATAATGGTATAACATGATCAAGCTATGAAAATCAATAAGAGATATTGATAACAACAATGTGGATGCACTTTAACTTGGGGCCTGGCATACCCTTTAATTCATTTTATTCTCTTTTTCCTCGATCTCTCAGCCAAGCACTAACTCGTCGGTTCAGTACTCGCCTCGTAGATCCCAGTTTAGCTGCCATTTTAAATACCACTTTTTATTCTGTTTTCTCGACCCGTAGGTCTAGTAAGCATCAGATGGAGTTTGTGACTGAGCACAAATTCGGCTACAATATAATATATCAAGATCATGCCAAATCCAATAAACAGTAAATGCAATAACACTATCTCAGCAGCGAAAGGAAACTGTTGCCTTAACAGGCCAATATAAATTGGGCTGCTGAGATCTTGCCCCTTGAGGCCTATGTACAGAGCGTACAGAAATCATGATTAAGATATACAACCGTCAATAAATACTGTCACGACCCGAAACCCACCCTCTGCGGATTACCGGATCGCGACCGCCGCCCTCAGGTCCGGGGACCCTTGGGCGAAGGCTCACATAAGCAGCGGTATCGAATAGATGTGCGACATGCGTATTGCGGAAGCGTGAAAAACTTTTTCTTTTCTTTTCTTATTTAAATTTACGCACATCCGTCCGATACTGCTGCTCCATACATAGCATACATGGTTACACATTCAGAGTATAACGAAAACTTAAAGGCTTATAACATTAATACAATACATGTTCAGTTGCCCTGAGGGCTTAATACATATTCTTACATTGTCTACTAATACAAAATGTACCACTAGAGTTCATAGGTTTCTCAAGAGAAACTACTTGAACATATCTTCCCAAAATCAGCTAGACTCATCATCAACGTCCTTAAGACCCTGTCTGTTGCATCACCTGAAAGGGGGGTCCGAACAAAGTCCAGGTAAGCTAATCTAAGCTTGTGAGCAATTCCAGTATTCGTCATGGCGTTTTCAATTAGCAGTGGTTTAGTACATAAGAGTTTGTAAAATAATCACCGCCAATTGTTCGTATACTTTGAATACAGAATATATGCATTCCTTAAATCATGTAGCTTTGAAACATTTAAAGTATTCAAGCTAAACTCATACTTTGTCAAATAGAGTATATAACTCAAAACATATGCATTTCGTAAAACAATAGCTTTGAAACATTTGAAGTATTCAAGCGATACTTATACTTCGTCAAATAGAGTATATAACTCAAAACATGTGCATTTCATAAAACAATAGCTTTCAAACATTTAAAGTATTCAAGCTATACTTATACTCATGAACTTCAAAACATATAACATAACATGTATTTCTTAAATAGAGTATATAAAACTCAAAACATATGTACATTAAAAATGAGGGTAAAACCTGCTTCCATTTTCAAATCATTTGTCATCTTATCACTTCCATTAGTGGAATCCGTTTCGAACCGGGCTCCCATATTACTTATAAATGGAGATATCTAATTTGCCTGGGGGATTAGATCCTGCTATCGGGCATTTCACATGACAGGTCAATGAGTTATAATAAGAACCCAAAATACTGACTATGTGGTTTTTGACAGGTCAATGGGATCCGAAGAAACCCAAAATACTGCTTGTGTGCTTATGCACCATTATCTTATAAAACATTTATCATGTAACTTGTCTCATAGATACTTTTCATAAATTCGTAATAAACATTCGTATACTTGAAATAAGCAAATTCAGAATATCTAACAATAATTACATTTTAACTAGACATGCTGAAAAGTATTTGAAGGAAAAACTGTTGCAGAAACCAATCACTAAGCATGTCACAATGGGGTTATAAAATATAACAATTTAAAACAGTACCATGTAAATACTGAATTTGAAACTTCAAATACTTCGTATCTTTGAACTTAAAACCTTTTTAAATCTATGGAGTTAAATCTCCAATTCAAACACAGGGTTACTCACCTTGGTTCTTTAGGGTTAGTGCTAATAATACGCTTTCCCACTTTCCTGGTAGTTCCTAAGAACAATTCATAACCATCTCATCAACTTCACATTCATTGTAATATCATCATGATATTCCTTAACTTATACTTAAATCGTATTAGATCCTAAAACGATTTCGTAATTTCGTATGTACTTAACTTAACTCGTACTTGTAACCTATGACATAATTTAATGTGTTAGAAATTGAATTTATTTCAATTTATACTCTTCTGGGAGTTCCATTAACTTTAATTTAAAGTTATTTATTTGACATGTTTACGTGTCGTGTCTTTTCGTATTTCGTTTCTCGTACATGCCTTAGTATTAGTACTTTGGCATTAATCTAATTTATAGTCATCTAACAGATGCTATTCATCAAATTTTATGTCTTTTTATTTTAGACATTTCTTTAGGTCGAATAGACTCTACCATTGAGTTTGGAGTGTCCAAGAAAGTTGGTTTAGGCTTTCTTAGAATTTAATTCGGACTATTACATGTAAAAGGACAAAATGGTCATTTACCGTTTTACGTGTCATATTTTTCTGTACTTCGTTTCGTAATTTGGACTCCATTTTTGAGTCCGAGATGTCAAAGAAAGTCAATTTAGACCTTCTCTGATTTCATTTTGGCTTTAGGGGTACCAGGGGTATTTTGGTCTTTTTACCCCTTTACATGTCTTTATTTTTTGGGACCCCGTTTCGTGTCGTGGACCTCACCATTGGACTCAGAAGGTCCAATATAGTAAGAATACACTAATAACTTGTTAATTTTGGTCAAAGGGTATTTTGGTCATTTATCCCTGTACGTGTCTTTATTTTTCGGGCTCCGTATCGTAAAACGAACCCTACCATTGGCTTCAGAATATCCAAAATAGTTGGAATACACTATTCACATGTTTAATTTGGACTTCATTTGCTCTATTTATGACCCAAGGGCAAAATAGTAATTTTACTTATTTATTAAATAATTATTTAATTATTTCTCAAGGGCTTAATTGCATAATATTTCCCTCAGTTGGGCCATAGTAGAGTTTCTCAGAAACTCTGGGGTCAATTCGTAATAAGGAATAGGTTTGGTTTATTTATTTTTAAATAAACTTGAAAACCAAAGGGTTTGGTTAGGGATTAAGTGAACCGGTCCGGTCCAGTCATAAACCAACCGGTCTATCCGGTTTATTTACGTGTTGCTGATGTCATGATGACGTCAGCCCTACCATTTAAAAAGGTTTTAAAACCTTATTGAAACGCTGCCGTTTCATTTAATCGGTGGCAAGCCTAGGGGCTGCCACCTGTCCGAGTCGACTCAGCCACATTTTAAAGGCCGAGTTGACCCGTCTTCTTCTTCCCCACGAGACCTCCCTGTAACCCTAATTCCATTTATCTTTTCTTCCTATTTCGTGCAGTTTGGATCCATGGATCCTTACTGTTTTTGTCCCATTTTGTTTCTAAGGCATGAAGAACCAATTTGGCATTCATTTTAGAGTTCAAAACGAACTCTTTGCTTCGGTTTAAAAGGTGATAATCTGAACTGTTATTTCGGTCGTAAATGGTCATTTCTTGTTCATTTTCCATGCGGTTGATCTTGTTTTGTTCCTCTACTCAAGAGGTTTCATATTCCAGTTCATAATGGTCGGTTAAACAGTGAGGTTCAGGGACTGGGTCTTGTAACCCGTACCTGCAACTCAATATTCGAAGGGCTTTTGTTGGGATTTTTGATCGCGGCTAGGGTTTTTCATGACCCTCATGACCTCATCTTGAAGTCTTGGTAGGCTAGAACCCATTTAATTTCACCCATTTCAGACCTGTTCTTTTGAAGGTCATCCATGGCAGTCGTTCTTGGGTTTCCTTTTTAAGGTGCTCTAATATTAGATTTTCATGCATGGTTCAACTTTAAACGTATATTGAACATCATATAAAGAAAACAAACTCTAAAACAGTTCATATCCATTCTATATTTTTAGAGAGAGAAAATACCTGTTCTTGATGTTCTGCATCTTTCTCTCTCTCTGATTCTCTACTTCTTCTTCCTTTAGCTTCCTAATGCTCTCCAGGATCAGTTTCTTACGAACCAAGCATGCTTTGCATGCCTTGGCCTTTTAAACTCTCACCACCGACCCTTCTCTCTCCTCATTTTCTCCTTCTCTCTCTACACCTTTGTAGCCTCTATTTTTGACCTTACCAACCTATCTTACACTCCATTAATTCTGCTTTTCCATTTTTGCAGCTTACATTAAATGGATCTTGATATTTTTTGTGTTATATGTATATTATATATACACACACAAACTCACCTACACACACTCACACACACAGCCGACACACACACACCCACTTGCACTATTCACACACTGTTCACATATGTATATATATATTATATATATGTATATATATCCTTCCTTGTGTACATATATTTATATATATACATATTTATACACACTTGATAATATACATACACAATACACCATAATGTGTGTATATGTGTTTATATGAATTTAATTTTTACAATTAAATATATTCTAATAAATTAAATTGATTAATTATTTAATTAATCAATTTTTCTCTTTAGTGCAAAAACCTTTACACAACTTTTTCATTGTCTCGTAATGCATGCCATATGACCCAGTATCCCGGGTCGGGATATTACAAATACTTTCCACAAGATAAAGCAATATCAATGTGGACTCCATAAACGTTCTGATATTTATGGAGTACAATATATGATATAAGAAAAACTGTTGACATGGCTGAGAATGCAACATGTATAGAGATCAGAGATTACTTACCTCTTAAACCGTTTCTGTTCTTTCACAATAAAACCAAGTCACTGTTCCTTCCTCTTTGAAATCCCTATTCATCAATAGACAATATATCTCAGTTTACCTTTTCATGAGTTATGCTATTCATCAAATTTTATGCCTCTTTACTATTGGTTTCTTTTTTACTTAAATATACTCTACTATTGAATCCGAAATGTCGAACAAAGTCGATTTAGGCTTTTGCAGAATTCAATTCAGACTTTTATACTAAAAAGGGCAAAATGGTCATTTTGCACTTTTACGGGTCTTTTATTTTTTGGGACCTCGTCTTGCTAAACGGACCTCACCATTGATCTTAAAATGTCCGAGATAGTTAAAATACATTATTCATACGTTTAATTTGGACATCGTTACTATAAAGGGTAAAATGGTCATTTACACTTTAATAGTTCACGCTTTTTGAGACCTCTTTTTGTAAATCGGACTCCACGGTTGAGTCCAGAAGGCTCGAAATAATAAAAATTCACTATTCTTTTATTTTAATCAGAGTCCGTTTGACTACTTTTTTACTCAGGGGCATTTTCGTTATTTTTTATTATTTTAAATTAATTAAATATATTAATATTTTATTAATATTTTATTCTGAGGGTCAAATCAAAATAACTAAAAGTTTAAGGGTCAGTTTGTAAATCTTGAAACTTTTGGGTTAAATTTCAATTTCAAAAATTTCTATTCTAAATACGAATAGCCAAACAGTGAATAGTGACAGAACAGGGATAGGATATCCCTATTTTGATTTCAATTTCTTAAACTAGGAACCAAACACTCCCAATTAAATTTTAAAAGATTTTAAATCCAAACCAATACTGTGTCGTTTCAGTTGCCCCTTTTTATTTCGGTCGGGTCCCGACTCGGATCCAACCCGTGACCCGAGCCCAAACCCTAAGCCAACAATCATCTTCTTCGTTTTTCTGGTGGAGCACCGGTAGGGTTCCGTCGCCATCTCCGGCGGCAGCGACCTAATTTCGATCGAATTTTAACTATTTTTAAATGCTGTTCTCCTCATCTTTTCATGTAGATTATGAATATAAAGTTAGTTTTCCATTTGGATCGTAAATTTTCAACGAATATGGCAAAACCCGAAGCTCCGGTGAACTGAATATCTTCATTTTCTACCCCCTTTTCCCATTGTTTTCTCTCCTTTCTTCTTCTAATTGATTTATGCACTCAAGTGTGATATTTTCCTATCATAAAAACTAAGTTTAATGCCCCAAAAACCCTAGAACCGAATTATCCTAAAAACCTGCAACTCGTCCGTTCTCCCTTGTTTCTACTCCTTTTTAACTGATTCTTTTTGCTAATTGTTCTATTTTTTATGCTCTTTAAGTTCATACAATCAAAATCAAAGGAAAGCTCTTAAATTTTAAAAATAGAACAAGACCCACTTACCTAAAATTTCTGATTGTTCTTAGCTGCAGATCCCCTTTCTTCACTTCTGATTTCTTCTATATCATCTCAGCCCCTTTTGGTTTTCTTTTCTCTTCTTCCTTCCATCTTACACGACACACACACACACACACACACACACACACACATATATATATATATATATATACCACACAACCGACTTAACCTTCTCTCCCTCCCTCTCTCTCTCTCTCTCTCTCTCTCTCTCTACCCTCCACTTGCAGCCTTCCTTGACCCAACTTTCTGATTCTCTTTTTCAAGTGCAGCTTTGCATTTATGATATGGCAGAGATATTTGATGATATATATATATATATATATATCAACACACACACTTACACACATAACCGTACACACACACACCCACCTGCACTCACTGATCACACATGCTGCTCCTTGCATGCATGCCCTTGGCATGCTTTCTTTCTTTCGTTTTATCATTTATATATATATAATTATGAAACTATGTATATACACATGTATAATACATATTTTATACATGTATATATATACTTAGTATACACATACATACTAGTTTTTGATGCCGTATACATACACTAATATTGGACTGGTTACGTGTATACGTATAAGCATGCATGCATAAAAATGCGTGCATGCACGCATTACGAGGCATGGCCCTGAGTAGCTTGGGCACTGCCTGTCACTGATGGTATAACTGATACTGTTTAGGTTTCAAGGTTGTATAGTACATGTGATATCAAAATATAGAGCTTAAATAGTTTGGGTTACCACTGATAGTACCCTACCCAACCCGGTTTACCTCAGTATACGTGCTAACCCGGGTTAGGGTATTACATTTGCTGTCGAAAGAGGGAATCATAGGATAGATCCTGAATATTCCGACATAGGTAAATATAGAGATCGAAAGACTTATATGAACCTCTGTAGTATTAAAAAAATCATTGGTCTTAGTGCATTCTTGCTTTATTAATTTGCATACTCTTGTGTAAAATAATGAACAAGAATAGTTTCCAATTGACTGTCGAAAGAGGCTTTTGGATGATTTGGAGATTTGCTAACAAACATGAAGAATTAAATTCAATTAGTTAGATGAGTAAAACATAGTGAGAAATTAGATGAAATCAATTTCCTAGAATTCTTCTCTCCTATTTATTTGATTTTCGAACAATATCTATCTTTTCATTTGAGTATTTTCTTTGCATTAATTTTATTTTTAGTTGCAATTCCAAAGATTTTAGTGAATTTTCTAAATAAAGTTGTGATTAGTTTAATTTCGGTACTTGTCAAAAGTAAGACACCAATCCCTGAGGACGATACTCTTCTTATCACTTTACTATAAAACTACGATACTGTGCACTTGCAGTTTTGCACCGATCAAGTTTTTGGCGCCATTGTCGGGGATCACAGCTTGGAGGCTTGAATAAAAGAAAAGGCAAGAGGGCTACGGCTGAGAGAAGACCACGCAGCTGAACAAAAAGACTGGAAAAGAAATAGAAGAAAAAAAAAGGGCTGCTTTGACTTGGATTTGTAGCAATGGTTGACGCGCGCTGAAGGCAGAAGCAGACTGTGGCTTGGACAATATTCTTTTTCAGTGTTTTATTGCTTCCGTTCCTCTCGTAAAAAAATCATGGTGAATTCGTTTATGTTGAATTTAATTTGTAGCATGAACTAAATTTATTTTATTCTAGAAAAACGATGTAGTCTAATTTTGAACTATGCTTACTTTTATATGCTAAATTGAAGTAATTCTTTTCCATGTTTGTCTGATATATTCTGAGTTTCATGCTTCTAATTAACTGGCCACTAATTAGATGATTTTAATCCTGTGATTTGCTGTCGAAAGAGGGAATCATAGGATAGATCCTGAATATTCCAGCATAGGTAAATATAGAGATCGAAAGACTTATATGAACCTCTGTAGTATTAAAAAAATCATTGGTCTTAGTGCATTCTTGCTTTATTAATTTGCATACTCTTGTGTAAAATAATGAACAAGAATAGTTTCCAATTGACTGTCGAAAGAGGCTTTTGGATGATTTGGAGATTTGCTAACAAACATGAAGAATTAAATTCAATTAGTTAGATAAGTAAAACATAGTGAGAAATTCGGTGAAATCGATTTCCTATAATTCTTCTCTCCCATTTATTTGATTTTCGAACAATATCTATCTTTTCAGTTGAGTATTTTCTTTGCATCAATTTTATTTTTAGTTGCAATTCCAAAGGTTTTAGTGAATTTTCTAAATAAAGTTGAGATTAGTTTAATTTCGGTACTTGTCAAAAGTAAGACACCAATCCCTGAGGACGATACTCTTCTTATCACTTTACTATAAAACTATGATACTGTGCACTTGCAGTTTTGCACCGATCAAGTTTTTGGCGCCGTTGCCGGGGATTGATTTCTTCTTATTTTTGCCAATATTGATACAAAGCAATCTTGATTTTAATTTAGAACTTTATTTATTTATTATTTTTGTTTTTTTTTTTAATTGTTATTTTTTATTTTTTACTTTTTTTTGTTTTTGTTTTATATGTGTGTTTTTAGCGTTGGATGCGCCGGGCTAGAACTCGTGACATTATTCCTTTTGATCCAGAGATTGAAAGAACTCTTAGACTACTAAGAAAGAAGAAAGTACTAGCCATGGTTGAAGGACAACAGAATGCACAACCACACACCTTGATGGATTATGTACGGCCAGTTGTGAATGACAACTATTCGGGTATAAGACGCCAGACCATTAATGCCAACAATTTTGAGCTCAAACCAGCTTTGATCAACATGGTGCAACAAGCCCAATTCAGCGGATCGCCACTTGATGATCCCAATATTCATTTGGCGATATTTTTGGAGATTTGCGACACTATAAAGATTAATGGTGTTATTGAAGACACCATTTGACTGAGATTGTTTCCTTTTTCTTTGAGGGACAAGGCAAGAGGTTGGCTACATTCTCTACAACCGGAAGCATCATTAGTTGGCAGGACATGGCTGAAAAGTTTCTTGCTAAATACTTTCCACCTGCAAAAACAGCCCAACTGAGGAGTGAAATTGGTCAATTCAAGCAACATGATTTTGAGTCACTCTATAAAGCATGGGAAAGGTTTAAAGATTTGATTCGACGTTGCCCTCAACATGGATTGCCGGATTGGTTGTAAGTTCAGATGTTCTCTAATGGGTTAAATGGGCACACTCGGACCATAATTGATGCTGCTTCTGGTGTAACTTTGATGTCCAAGACACCTGAAGGTGCTATGTCTCTTTTGGAAGAAATGGCCTTAAAGAACTATCAATGGCCAACCGAAAAAACTATGGCTAAGAAAGTTGCTGGGATTCATGAATTGGAGCCGTTAGCAGCCCTTTCAGCTCAAGTTACTTCTCTTTCCCATCAGATTTCAGCTTTGACAACCCAAGGGATACCCCAACGTGCAAAATATGTTGCAGCTACAAGTATGACAGTTCCGAGTAATGAAGCGAGCTAAGAACAAGTTCAATTCATCAACAATCGGAACTACAACTATCGTGGTAATCCTATACCGAATTACTACCATTCAGGGCTTCGAAATCATGAGAATTTGTCTTATGGAAACACAAGGAATGTGTTGCAACCCCCTCCAGGATTTGATAGTCAACCAATCGAGAAGAAGATGTCACTTGAGGATGCCATGATTTCTTTTGTTGAGGAGAAAAATGCAAGGTTTAAAAAGACTGATTCACGGTTGGATAACATTGAGACTTATTGTAGCAATATGGGAGCCACTATGAAGAATCTTGAAGTGCAAATTGGGCAACTAGCCACGGCCGTCAATGCCCAACAAAGAGGAACTTTTCCTAGCAACACAGAGGTGAATCCAAAGGAATAATGCAAGGCCATCACACTTAAGAGTGGAAGAGAAATTGAGAAGTCACCATCGAAGGAAACCAAGTCCACTCCTATAGTTGCAGACAATGGCCAAAGCAAGGATAAAGTAGCAGAAGAGGAGATTGTGGATGATACACAAAGAGAAACTGACATACGTCCAGGAATTTCATTTCCTGACAATCCTTCTACTCTCACTACTCCACTTCCTTATCCCTAGCATTTTCAGAAGCAAAAATTGGATAAGCAATTTTCTAAGTTTATGAAAATTTTTAAGAAAATTCACATAAATATTCCTTTTGCAGATGCCTTGGAACAAATGCCAAACTATGTCAAATTCCTGAAGGACATCATTTCCAAGAAAAAGAAGGTTGGAGGAGTTCGAAACAGTGAAACTTTCTGAAGAATGCAGTGCCATTCTCCAAAAGAAATTGCCTTAAAAATTAAAAGATCCAGGGAGTTTCACTTTGCCTTACACTATTGGAAATTCATCTTTTGATAAAGTTTTATGTGATCTTGGTGCTAGCATTAATCTTATGCCACTTTCTATTTGTAGGAAATTGGGACTTGGAGAGTTGAAACAAACCACCATTTCTTTGCAACTAGCAGACCGATCCATCAAATACCCACGTGGAATCATAGAAGACGTATTGGTAAAGGTGGATAAGTTTATTTTTCCTGCTGATTTTGTGGTGTTAGATATGGAGGAAGACCAAGAAGTCCCACTAATTCTTGGCCGACCATTCTTGGCTACGGGAAGAGCTTTAATTGATGTTGAAAAGGGTGAATTAACATTGAGAGTAGAAAAGGAAGAGGTTAAGTTCAACATCTACTAAGCCATGAGATTTTCAGAAGATCCAAGCACTTGCTTTCAAGTATATGTCATTGAGTAATGTGTAGAAGAAGCCTTTCAAGAAGATGTGCCAGCCGATCACCTAGAACGATCCTTGCAGCAGGTTACATCACTTAGCAATGAAGTGGGAAGGCTAGAGCCAATAGTTGAAAAGATGGATTTTGTAATTCCTAAAGAGACAATGCAGCAAACGACAACTCCAGAGTTGAAGCAATTACTTGAGTATCTTTATTATGCATTCTTAGGTGATAGTTACACATTTCCAATAATTGTTGCGGCATCACGCACACCCGAAGAAAACCATCAAGCTGCTACGTGTGTTTGTAGGAAATTGGAACTTGGAGAGGAACTGTGCATTTATTCCTCTTGGACACTCTAATTGATGAAGATTGGAAAGTCTGGCTATAGACTTTAAAACAAGCGCTTATGGGAGGCAGCCCATAGAACTTTTTATTTTATTTTATTATTATTTTTTTTCTTTTAATCATTTGGATTTTGATGCAAGTTTATTTAGCATGAATAAAGAGCTGAAAATTACAACAAACGGTTGATTCACCATGAAACCAGGAAAGTTTCTTTCATTTCTTCACTCTTTCTCACTTTTAACTTACAATGAGGACATGGTTTAGTTTAAGTTTTGGGGTGTAAACTCCTAGAGTTATTTTGCCTTCTTGATTGTTGGTTATGAGTTTTGAGTTGTTGGATTCTCTTACCAAGCATGCATTTGAGTATGATTGATTTCTTTATGACTCTGAAATTTTAGATTGAGGATGGGATTGAGAAAGTTTTTCGAAAATTTCTTTTATGTCAGCTAGAGTTTTGTGGGTACTTTAATTTAAATCTTTGTCCTTGAACATAATTGAGCACATAGTCATTTTTTCTTTATTCCATTTTGCTTATGAAGAGAAGGAGTTGAATTAACTGGGTCAGGGAAGTTCACTCTTGCTTTGCTTTAGAATCCGTTGATGAATCCTTGAGGCGAAATCCTAGTTGATGCCAAATATTAGAGAAATGATCTATGTGATATCCCGACTCGGGATACGACACGTATACCGAGGCAAGTTGATTGAATAGTATAATATGGGCTATTTAGAACTCTAAATTATTTTATTGTATGTACAGAATAGTATCAGTGATATGGCCAGTGTCGGGTAACACCCGAGCAACTCAGAACCTTACCTCAAAAAGCATGCATGCATGCAACCCATGCATGCATACGTACGTACACATGCATGGTTCACGGAATATTAGTGTATGTGTACGTAACTAAAAATACCGTTATACGTATATATATGATTATAATGACATGTATAAACTATGTATTTTATATGTATATATATATAATGTAAATGTATTATGTATGTAATGTATTATGTATATAAAATAAAATGAAGGAAAAAGGGGAAGGGAAGCTTCCAAGCAAAATATCAGTGTGTGTGTGCATCACTGTGTGTGTGTGTGTTTGGGAAACCCACCAACCGACTTGGTGAGGTGGTGGGTGTGTATATGTAATATATGTATATATGTATATTGGAGGGTACGTGGATGGCTACAGGTGAGGGGGCAGTTCTCTGCAGTCAAGGATGACTGCAAGAGAGAGAGAGAGAGAGAGAGAGAGAGAGAGATAAGGTAGAGAGAGAAAGTGAGGCGGTTGGTGTGTGCTTATATATATATGTATACGGGTTGTGATTTAAGAGGTTAGAAAA
Organism: Nyssa sinensis; assembly: GCA_008638375.1. Taxonomy (NCBI): domain Eukaryota; kingdom Viridiplantae; phylum Streptophyta; class Magnoliopsida; order Cornales; family Nyssaceae; genus Nyssa; species Nyssa sinensis. Next base: position 31,390,244 of record CM018032.1, read on the forward strand.
GAAAAGAAGGGTCAGGAACTAAAGGGGAAAAGAAGGGAGAGAGACTGATTCAGAAATAGAAAGGTGGGAGGGTCACAGTGAGCTCAAAATCCGAAACCCAGGTAATTGATTTCAGTTCTGTTATTTCAATTTAGAGCATAAAGCTTAAATATAATTGTAGGGTCTAAATCAGCATAAAAAATGTAACTTACTGCAAAAAGAATGATAGAAAATGGTTTAGAAATCAAGGAGAAAAACCAAGTTACAGGTTTCATGAATAATCTGTGTTACACGGATTTTATGCTAAAAACTTAATTTAAAATGCATGGGAATGATTCCATGAAGTGCAGAAATTGAATAGAATGAAAAGAGGGACAAAACAGTGCTTAAAACGCCATGAAAATGAAAACTGTCACTTGGCCGGAGATTCGGCCGGAGATGTTAAACCCCTATTTCGTGAAGAATTAAAAGGGTAAACGGAAAACTAAAGTTATAAATATATTCTATATAAAAGGGGAATGAAATGGCATTCAAAATGGGGGAAAAATCATCGGAAATAGGTTGCCGTCACCGGAGATGGTGACGGAACCCTACTGTTTGCTCACCGGAGCTTTGGGGGAGACGACCGGAAAGTCGTGGGGGGCTACCGGGTTAAAAGGAACGGGTCTGGGTTTGAATCGGGTCGGTACCCGACCGGATATGAAATGGGACCGAAACTGTGTCGTTTGGCTTTTTAATTTAAATGGGTTTTGGGCTGTTTGGTTGCAGGAATAATAAATAGGAATTGGGTTTTGGGGTTAACCGAAACAGGGATAAGGATAGGGACTGGGTTATTGAAATCCGGTTCTTGAATGAAACTGAACAGTTTGGTTCAAGAGAAGGACAGACCAGTTTAGGGTTTTTAGGTCTGAACCAACTGGTTCAGACCGCAGCTTTTGGAAATTGTGAACCGGCCCCAAATGTTTTGAAAAATTACACTAAGGCCCAAACAGAAAATTAATTAAATATTAATTTTTACAATAATGCCCCTATTTCAAAATTGGGTCAAACGAAGTCCAAACGATACAAATGAATAGTCAAAACCTATTATCTTGGATGTTCTGAGTCTAATGGTGGGGTCCATTTTACGAGATGAGACCCCGAAGTATAAAATACCGTAAAAGTGCAAAATGACTATTTTGCCCTTTCTAGTGCAAAAGTCCAAATGGAATTCCGCGAAAGCCTAAACCAACTTTCTTCGGCATTCCGGACTCAATGGTAAAGTCTAAAATAGTATTTGAAATACTTATGATAGAAAGGCATAAAATTTGATGAATAGCATTTATTCTGAAACGTATTCACTGATATATAGGGAACTCGAAAGGCAAAGGTACATTCACGGATTTCTGAGATAGAATCACGATAGAAGTAAGTGGATCACTTTCTCTTCCATGTGGTGTTTCTAAAGCCAAGTTTATTCTCTTTACTGCCAAACTTGTACTCTTGAAAGTACTTCACGTTATTGCTATCCACAATGCGATATTGTTCTATCTTGTGGACATTGATTGACTATTGTACTATTGTTATCATATTGAACCATGCCTTGAAAGGCTTACTGTTATGCTTTACTGTATATATGATATTCCATTTTCATACTCCTTATGGAATCACAAATGATCATGCTATGTTATAAATGCTGGAATTGTGCTCAGTCACAATATCCATCCGATGCTTCTGTGACGAACTAGTCCGTGAACGGACGTGTGGCAAAAGATATGAGTTTAACTGAGAGGTATGTCGGGCCTCGAATTACGCAGAGGGGTTGCCATTCCCTACTACAGATTATAAGCATCTCCATTGGATTATTGTTATGGATATATTGTTGAATGGCTACTGTACCTTATGGATTACTGTTTCTTATGGATTATCTTACGTTGTTCATTGGTTTGATTGACATCGTTTTATTGTGGCAGTACTTTTATTGTGACAGGTTATTGTTGAGAAACCCTTATCACTGCTTATTCATTACTTCTGATTGTATATTGTGCCCCACTATTTATTGGCCTTCATGGCAACTGTTCTCATTAGCTATCACAGCATCTTACTTCTTATGATTGGCTATCATATTTTTATTCATGGATTCATGTTCTTTATAATCGATACCAATGTCGGAGGTCTGGTTTACTTGCTGAGCTTCATAGCTCATTCCACCCCACTTACCCCCATTTCAGGTGATGATGTTGCGAGACCCCAGTAGGAGTCTGAGAGCGTAGGGGGACATTTTGAAGTACTGTATCAGTCTATGTTAGTTCTCCCATGTATTCACCACCCCCGGGTGCTGGTTACGTATTAGTTCTCATTTTGTATTATGTAGAACTATGTCATGTATTTAATAGACTTCTGCTGTTTAAATTATTTAAAAAGACTTCCGCTGGATTACTGTAATTGATAAAGGCTTCTGCTGTTCATTGTTTAAAATTTTTAGTATATTGCATATTAGTATTATGATACTGGAATGGAAAAAGTAGGGACGGCCTTCGGGTCGGCCCCGCGACACGAGATCTGCATAGGGTGGATTTTGGGTCGTGACAGCTTGGTATCAGAGCTATAGGTTCGATTGTGAGTCATGGGAGATAGGACTAGAGTTAAGACTGTTAGATATGACTGATACTTTAGATCTTACAATCATGGACTAATTGCCTTATACATTGACTGGTTATCTCATTAGTTATTTCATTGGTTATCTTATTGGTTATCTTATTGGTTATCATCACGGGTAATCCTTACAGACATGGTAAACACGAGGCAAGGTCCGTTACCTATGGATCGTTTAGAACAACTGGAAAGAATGATGCGGACTATCATTGAAAGTCTACCACAGATTAAGGCTAGTGCTAGTCAACCAGTACAGCCAGTACAACAGGAACAGCCTGTCAACACAGGCGACAATGTAGGAAATCGTCAAGGAAACGAGCGAGACGCTGCATACTTATATGAGCGGTTTCAGAAAATGAAACCCCCGACATTTGACGGTACAGGAGGAGCCACTATAGCTGAGGAGTGGTTATTAGAGATGAACAGGATCTTCAAAATCCTGATATGCACTGAAGTCCAAAAAGTGGCATACGCCACTTATCTGCTCAAAGGTATGGCACATAAATGGTGGACGATAGAAGAAGATAAAGAGACAGGCATGAACTGGCAACGATTCACTGATATCTTCAACAAGAAGTACTTCTCCCAAGAAGTACGAAACCGGAGAGTTGCTGAGTTTATGGTACTGCAACAGGGGACAATGACAGTGGAGCAATACGAGGCCAGATTTACTGAGTTGGCCAGATTTGCCCCTAGTGCTATCAGTACCGAGGACTTGAAGGCTCGCAAATTTGAGGAAGGACTGAAGTGGCCTATCAAAGATAGACTGGTGTCCCATCGATTGACTACTTATGACGATGTCGTGGAAATGGCACGGATCATAGAAAGGAGTGGTGAGGAGTACGCCAAGAGACGAGCGAACCAGAAACATGGAGGTAACCAGAGTAGGGGGCAAGGGCCTTCTTCCTCTGGACTAGGACCTACATTTATTAGACCAGGGACTGAATCCCAAACCACAGAGCCCATTCAGAGGAGACCAGACCATACTAAGGGAAGCGCTACCCAATGCACTCGCTGCCAGAAGGTCCACAAAGGCCAGTGCCTTAGGGGTAGCAACACTTGTTACTATTGTGGCAAGGAAGGGCATATTGCGAGACTATGTCCCCAGAATGCTCAGGCCACAGCTAGTAGTGCCTCAGTTGGACCAACCACACCAGCAATAGCAGCACCTAGACTCCCGACCCAGAGGAGTGGACAAGGAAATGTCCAACAGTAAGCAGGACGGGTTTTCTCTATTTTCCCAAAGGATGTGCAGGCTACAACCTCTGTAGTCGCAGGTATTCCTTTAGTCTACCTATAGCCCTGCCCACATTTCACTTGGTACTGAATATTTACATCCCTATATATATTGCTGGATTGAACATAGACATAGAACTCTTACGTGACATATTAATTGCTCAAATTTTCACAAGATGATGATAGAATCTAAGAAAACTGATACCCTTAGGGTTACTTGTATTAAATTATGTTTTATGTCACTTTCTACGTATATTGCTAACTGAATATAGACACTGAACGCTTAGGCCATTTAACTTATTGCTTACTGATTGTCAACAGAACTCATGAAATACAGACTAGGAACCGATAGGAAGTCAGTGAGCTCCATGTAACACTGTTGGAATAATATACCCCAGGTATATTAGTAGACTGAATGAATAAAATTGTAAATGCCACGTTTAGGATTCGAGGTACGCTCGGAAATTATAGAAAAAATCTTACAATAATTGATGTGACAGTAAAACTTGATCTGATGTGACAGTAAAACTTGATTCTCAGCAAATATGAAACGACTAACTCAGTTAGGTCATGATGTTAAGAGAACCACGGAAATCACGAAAACCACCGGAGTTAGAACCGTTAAGTTTGCGGACAAACTTATTTTTAAGGAGGTAAGAATGTGATATCCCGACCCGGGATACGACACGTATACCGAGGCAAGTTGATTGAATAGTATAATATGGGCTATTTAGAACTCTAAATTATTTTATTGTATGTACAGAATAGTATCAGTGATACGGCCAGTGTCGGGTAACACCCGAGCAACTCAGAACCTTACCTCGAAAAAGCGTGCATGCATGCAACCCATGCATGCATACGTACGTACACATGCATGGTTCACGGAATATTAGTGTATGTGTACGTAACTAAAAATACCGTTATACGTATATATATGATTATAATGACATGTATAAACTATGTATTTTATATGTATATATATATAATGTAAATGTATTATGTATGTAATGTATTATGTATATAAAATAAAATGAAGGAAAAAGGGGAAGGGAAGCTTCCAAGCAAAATATCAGTGTGTGTGTGTTTGGGAAACCCACCAACCGACTTGGTGAGGTGGTGGGTGTGTATATGTAATATATGTATATATGTATATTGGAGGGTACGTGGATGGCTACAGGTGAGGGGGCAGTTCTCTGCAGTCAAGGATGACTGCAAGAGAGAGAGAGAGAGAGAGAGAGAGATAAGGTAGAGAGAGAAAGTGAGGCGGTTGGTATGTGCTTATATATATATATATGTATACGGGTTGTGAGTTAAGAGGTTAGAAAAGAAAAGAAGGGTCAGGAACTGAAGGGGAAAAGAAGGGAGAGAGACTGATTCAGAAATAGAAAGGTGGGAGGGTCACAGTGAGCTCAAAATCCGAAACCTAGGTAATTGATTTCAGTTCTGTTATTTCAATTTAGAGCATGAAGCTTAAATATAATTGTAGGGTCTAAATCAGCATAAAAAATGTAACTTACTGCAAAAAGAATGATAGAAAATGGTTTAGAAATCAAGGAGAAAAACCAAGTTACAGGTTTCATGAATAATCTGTGTTACACGGATTTTATGCTAAAAACTTAATTTAAAATGCATGGGAATGATTCCATGAAGTGCAGAAATTGAATAGAATGAAAAGAGGGACAAAACAGTGCTTAAAACGCCATGAAAATGAAAACTGTCACTTGGTCGGAGATTCGGCCGGAGATGTTAAACCCCTATTTCGTGAAGAATTAAAAGGGTAAACGGAAAACTAAAGTTATAAATATATTCTACATAAAAAGGGGAATGAAATGGCATTCAAAATAGGGGAAAAATCATCGGAAATAGGTTGCCGTCACCGGAGATGGTGACGGAACCCTACTGTTTGCTCACCGGAGCTTTGGGGGAGACGACCAGAAAGTCGTGGGGGCCTACCGGGTTAAAAGGAACGGGTCTGGGTTTGAATCGGGTCGGTACTCGACCGGATATGAAATGGGACCGAAACTGTGTCGTTTGGATTTTTAATTTAAATGGGTTTTGGGCTGTTTGGTTGCAGGAATAATAAATAGGAATTGGGTTTTGGGGTTAACCGAAACAGGGATAAGGATAGGGACTGGGTTATTGAAATCCGGTTCTTGAATGAAACTGAACCGTTTGGTTCAAGAGAAGGACAGACCGGTTTAGGGTTTTTAGGTCTGAACCAACTGGTTCAGACCGCAGCTTTTGGAAATTGTGAACCGGCCCCAAATGTTTTGAAAAATTACACTAAGGCCCAAACAGAAAATTAATTAAATATTAATTTTTACAATAATGCCCCTATTTCAAAATTGGGTCAAACGAAGTCCAAACGATACAAATGAATAGTCAAAACCTATTATCTCGGATGTTCTGAGTCTAATGGTAGGGTCCATTTTACGAGATGAGACCCCGAAGTATAAAATACCGTAAAAGTGCAAAATGACTATTTTGCCCTTTCTAGTGCAAAAGTCCAAATGGAATTCCGGGAAAGCCTAAACCGACTTTCTTCGGCATTCCGGACTCAATGGTAAAGTCTAAAATAGTATTTGAAATACTTATGATAGAAAGGCATAAAATTTGATGAATAGCATTTATTCTGAAACGTATTCACTGATATATAGGGAACTCGAAAGGCAAAGGTACATTCACGGATTTCTGAGATAGAATCACGATAGAAGTAAGTGGATCACTTTCTCTTCCATGTGGTGTTTCTAAAGCCAAGTTTATTCTCTTTACTGCCAAACTTGTACTCTTGAAAGTACTTCACGTTATTGCTATCCATAATGCGATATTGTTCTATCTTTTGGACATTGATTGACTATTGTACTATTGTTATCATATTGAACCTTGCCTTGAAAGGCTTACTGTTATGCTTTACTGTATATATGATATTCCATTTTCATACTCCTTATGGAATCACAAATGATCATGCTATGTTATAAATGCTGGAATTGTGCTCAGTCACAATATCCATCCGATGCTTCTGTGACGAACTAGTCCGTGAACGGACGTGTGGCAAAAGATATGAGTTTAACTGAGAGGTATGCCGGGCCTCGAATTACGCAGAGGGGTTGCCATTCCCTACTACAGATTATAAGCATCTCCATTGGATTATTGTTATGGATATATTGTTGAATGGCTACTGTACCTTATGGATTACTGTTTCTTATGGATTATCTTACGTTGTTCATTGGTTTGATTGACATCGTTTTATTGTGGCAGTACTTTTATTGTGACAGGTTATTGTTGAGAAACCCTTATCACTGCTTATTCATTACTTCTGATTGTATATTGTGCCCCACTATTTATTGGCCTTCATGGCAACTGTTCTCATTGGCTATCACAGCATCTTACTTCTTATGATTGGCTATCATATTTTTATTCATGGATTCATGTTCTTTATAATCGATACCAATGTCGGAGGTCTGGTTTACTTGCTGAGCTTCATAGCTCATTCCACCCCACTTACCCCCATTTCAGGTGATGATGCTGCGAGACCCCAGTAGGAGTCTGAGTGCGTAGGGGGACATTTTGAAGTACTGTATCAGTCTATGTTAGTTCTCCCATGTATTCACCACCCCCGGGTGCTGGTTACGTATTAGTTCTCATTTTGTATTATGTAAAACTATGTCATGTATTTAATAGACTTCTGATGTTTAAATTATTTAAAAAGACTTCCGCTGGATTACTGTAATTGATAAAGGCTTCCGCTATTCATTGTTTAAAATTTTTAGTATATTGCATATTAGTATTATGATACTGGAATGGAAAAAGTAGGGACGGCCTTCGGGTCGGCCCCGCGACACGAGATCTGCATAGGGTGGATTTCGGGTCGTGACAATCTAGGCCATCTTTTTCATAACCAAAAAGCCTTTCCAGCCATCCTAGTTATCATGCCATCATTGCATGGTGTATTTCCATAGTCAGCCCCTTGAGCCTTGTGTTACATAAGCCTTCATTTGTTCTGTGAGCTACATAAACCATTCCCGTTCTAAGCCTGAAAAATCATGAATTTACCTTTTGAGAAGATACTTTGGTGGAAAGTTACATGTAAAGAGAAAGTTAGTTCAAATGAAAGAATCCACATTATGTTTGCTCTGTTTGATCAAAGTGTGAAAAAGAAGAAGAAAAAAAGAAAAAAAAAGAAGAAGAAAGAAGAAGGTATTTTTGTTGGGTTTGTCTTGTATGCAGAAGTGATTTATCCATCTTGACAAAAGAAAAGAGAAAAAGACTATGACCATATTGTCGAGAAAGAGCTTTGGTTTGAATCCTATGGAATTCTATTTTAATAGTCTTTCCGCCAAGTATTTTGCCAGTTTGCTTTGGTTTTCCATATCCATTTCTTTCTTAGCCCTCATCCTATGGCCTGTCATTACAACCAATTTAATGACCTTTTGATCTTTGATTTTGGTGTTGACTACATTAGTGGAGAGGATTTCTGAAAATTGGACTTATGGAGTTAAGTTTTGAGAAAATTCCTCTGGTTTTAGTTGTTTTACTTTTATCAGAGTTTGCAGGTGGTTTGGAATTAAAATTGACTATCTCACACACTCAAGGTCTTAGCTTTAGGTTGAAGTAAGCGTTTAACTCTTGCTTGACAAATTGCTAAATTTTTTATTGATTTTTCTACTATCTTTGATGTTAAAAGAGTAAGATGCTAGTGATGAAATCTAATTTCGAATCATGGCTTAGTGAGTGATGAGATATTTTCTATAGGGTCTAGTTTTTGTTTGAGGACAAACAAAGTTTGAAGTTTGGGGGTGTTTGACGAGTTGCTTAATATATGCTATTTTGTCACCTCTTAATTTTAAACTTTAGTCTATTTTATTTATTTTGACTGATTTTGAGCTTTATTTTTACAATTTAAATTTCATCACGAATTTAAAGATATTAAAGTAGCCCGTGAGCTCCTCATCATGACTGATCTAAAATGGATTCAAGCGTCCAGCCAAAGCCCTTATAAAAAGAAAGAAAAGAAAAAAAAAAAAGAAAAGAAGATGACGTGGATAAAGAAGGAAGCAAGAAGTGGCCCAGGGCTATTTTGAGCAATCCGTAAGGTGGCTTGGCATGGGCCTTGTGTGGTGTGCAAGGAAGTAGGGCCCGGCTGCTTAAAGAACAACAGAAAGAAAAAGCAAAGTCAAAAAAAATTAAAGAAGAGTTGGGTTTGGCGGCAGGCGCAAGGCGCCAAAGCAGTGTAGGCTGTCTATGGAGACCAAGGGGTGTGTGGCGCCACTGATGTGTGGGCTGATGCACACGGGGCCCAGGCGTTGAATTAAGCATGTAGTGGGCTGATGTGGGGCCGGAGGTGCAAGGCATTAGGGCGCAAGAAAAATTAAAACAAAAAAGGAGTCCTGCGGCTGTTTTTTTTGGGGAGAGAAAAAAAGTTGGAGGCACGACTTGGAGGCTTGAACAGAAGAAAAGGCAAGAGCGCTACGGCTGAGAAAAGACCAAACGGCTGAACAAAAACACTGGAAAAGAAATAGAAGAAAAAAAAGGGTTGCTTTGACTTGGATTTGCAGCAACGGTTGACACGCGCTGAAGGCAGAAGCAGACTGTGGCTTGGACAATATTTTTTTCAGTGTTTTATTGCTTCCGTTCCTCTCGTAAAAAAATCATGGTGAATTCGTTTATGTAGAATTTAATTTCTAGCATGAACTAAATTTATTTTATTGTAGAAAAACGATGTAGTCTAATTTTGAGCTATGCTTACTTTTATATGCAAAATTGAAGTAAATTATTTTCCAAGTTTTTCTGATATATTCTGAGTTTAATGCTTCTAATTAACTGGCCACTAATTAGATGATTTTAATCCTGTGATTTGCTGTCAAAAGAGGGAATCATAGGATAGATCCTGAATATTCCGGCATAGGTAAATATAGAGATCGAGAGACTTATATGAACCTGTGTAGTATTAAAAAAAATCATTGGTCTTAGTGCATTCTTGCTTTATTAATTTGCATACTCTTGTGTAAAATAATGAACAAGAATAGTTTCCAATTGACTTTCGAATGAGGCTTTTGGATGATTTGGAGATTTGCTAACAAACAAGAAGAATTAAATTCAATTAGTTAGATGAGTAAAACATAATGAGAAATTAGGTGAAATCGATTTCCTAGAATTCTTTTCTCCCATTTATTTGATTTTTGAACAATATCTATCTTTTCATTTGAGTATTTTCTTTGCAGTAATTTTATTTTTAGTTGCAATTCCAAAGATTTTAGTGAATTTTCTAAATAAAGTTGAGATTAGTTTAATTTTGGTACTTGTCAAAAGTAAGACACCAATCCCTGAGGACGATACTCTTCTTATCACTTTACTATAAAACTACGACACTGTGCACTTGTAGTTTTGCACCGATCACCAGCCAACGACAATAAACAAAGCGCTGCTTGAGAGGCAACCCAAGGGGAGTTCATTCTTTTTCTTCTTATTTTTGCATTTATATTTTTGGTTATTTTTGTTTTTTCTTTGCATTTCACCTTACATTGGGGACAATGTAAGTTTTAAGTGTGGGGGAGGGAAGGTTGTGTTTTAATTTTGCGTGGTTTTTCAAAAAAATTTCAAAAAAAAAAAGGAGTTTTGATTTTTGTTTTCGTGGTTTTTAACGAATTTAGGTTGTGTATGTCATGAGCAAGATTTAATTAAGCTTGAAAAATTTATAACATGACTGAATAAGTAATCTTCCAACTTAGAATTAATTAGTCAAGTTATTTTCCTGAGAATGGTAGTGACTAAATTTGGTAGACAAAAGCTGGTGAGATTGTGAGCCTTCAGACTAACACATCCATAGTAGTCTCACTATTTCTTTCATGTGAGATATTCTTCCATGGATTTGTTTCTCTAGAACTTGCCTTGATTCTCTTCGAGGTCATATTGACATATGCATGCATGAACATGATTAATGCCCTCTTTGTTATAAGCTACATAAGCCAAATAGCCTACCTTGCAATTAATTTTTCCCTTTGTTGAACCCCTTTGAGCTTTATTGGTTTTTTTTCATTTATTGTGAACCCATGTTACAAGCTTTAAACCCGAAAAATAATGCCTTTACCCAAGCCGTAAAGCTAGTGGAGCATTGTTCATCATTATGATATGTATAGGTGTGCAAGAAATAAGTGTTGGGGTGTCTGGATTTGTGGTATGGCTATGACTGGTGAAATGGAACATGTTTTCATTCTCAATTCGTGAGTTCCATTGTTGATGTAATTTTGGTGAAAAAAAAAAAGAAAAAAAGAAAGGAAGTGATGGAGGAAATTGCTTTTAATGTTACAAGTTGTCCATGTTCATAATTCCTCTAAAATTCTAAGAAAGGGGTCTGTTTATACCTGATATATACAAAGGAAAAAGCTGCTGAATGAAGTGATTGGTTATACATGTCTTATATATTCGAGACAATTCCTGCATCCTGTCACAGGTTTTACAAGACAAAGTTTTGCACAAATACCATAGGCACCAAGTATAAACATATAAAGGGTTGGTCACAAATCATATAATAGCATATGAAAGGGTGCTTTTAAAATCTAATTCGAATAACAGATAACAGATAACGGATGCATAATTCACACATCAAAGTTTCACATAATGAGTCAGAGCACTAAATGGGTAAGTCTCGTAAGAGTCAGACGCCACGTAGGTAAGTCTCATACATATGGATAAATCTCGTGTAGACACAGAAATTGAGTCAGAGCACTATGTGGGTAGGTCTCAAAAGAGTCGGAGAGCCACACAAGTAAGCCTCAGGACAGACACATAAGCGGATTCAAAACACGTACATTTCAGGTTGCATATTCAAAAGTAGATCATGTAAATCATTTTTCTCATTTAAAGGGTGCCATGGTTTACAGATGTCTTTCAAATCAGTATGCAAATGAATGCCATTCCAAAATCTAAACATGAAAGTCATATTTCTTGAATAGTTCACGAATTGCAAATAAACATTTGGGCAGATACAAAACTCTTAGGCATTTTCAAATAGGAGATAAAACACAAATTCAAGATGCAAGATAATAAGTTTAGCAAACGTAGAGTATCAAATGCCACTGATCCGGGATACAGGGTTCCTTACCTCAAACCTTCAATCAGCTATGCTAACTCTTTTCCATTTGTCTATAGTTCCTAAATCATAAGTCAAATGTATATAACCTTACATTAGAAAATAATTGAGGCATTTCTATTGGCCACTTATTATTTTTGTAGCTTTAGACATAAGGTTAGGTCCCGTCTTCCTATCTTCTTTTCTAAATTTATTTAGTAGCTAAATAATTTCTTGGGACATTATGGGTATTGCCTCATTTATTGGTTCATATTTTTTAAAATTTATTTAGGCTTAACGGAGCTCACCATTGAGTTTGGAACGTCCAAAATAGTCAAGATAGACTACCTTTTGTATTAAATTGGCTCCGGGTATCATTAGGGGTACAATGATAATTTTACATTTTTGTGTCTTAAATTTTCGGGACTTAGTTTCACAAATCGAACTCTGCCGTTGAGTCTGGAATGCCCAAAAATATTGGGTTACAATATCTTTTTCTTTTATTTGGGCATCAAAGCCATGTTACCAAATTAAATTAATTTCATTAATTTAATTTCTTTAATTCTTCTAGTTTATATTTTATATATATATATATATATATATGATTCACATGTGTGATATTGGCACAGTGGTCACACTCTTGAATTTAAGGCTTACACACACACGTAGTAGGGGGTTCAAGTCTCTGGGTCTACAGCTCCGTATATTTTTTTTCTGAGGTTTAGAAAACTAAACAACGGTTAAAGGTCCAATTCAGGGATAGGATATCCCTGTTCAGAACAGGGTTATTTAATCAATTTCTAATCTTCCCAACCAAACATCCCGATTTCCTTTTAATTTAATACCAAAACTGTGTCGTTTCATTAAAATCCCAAACCCATTTTTATTTCGGTCCGGGCCTGACCCGAATCTGACCCGACCCATTTCCTTGTTCGTCATCTTCCTCAGCGTGGAGTTACTGTTCATGCTGAAACCCTAAAATTTTCTTCTCTATTTCGCTAATTTTGGGGCTAGATTCTTCTCTATTTTCGATTCGAATCTTCTTTTGGGGGTTCAAGAAAGGATTTGGTGTTGGTTTTATGGATTGTAATGGATCAAACATCGAGTTTGAATGCTTGTGCTCGATCTGGATAATAGGCTGGTTCATTGCCAGTTTTTTCTTGAAAATCAACGCGGTTTGGTTTGTGATGACCCTTAGGTTATGGAAATTCAAACCACGTTCCAAAAATAAGGTTTGAACTTCCATTGGTGAGACTCGATTGTGAACCCGTAACCTAAAAATCAAGTTTTCTCACTCCCCTCTGACATTTTGGGTTTAATTCTTGTGGGATTGGGGTCCCTGTAGTCCCTAGTTTAAATCCTTATACATCAACACTCGTTTGGTTTAACTTGATTCAAACCTAGATTCTAAGGTTCGTTCATGGTGGTTTTGTGATCATCTTCAATTTTCTCGGTCCTTCAGACTTTGGTTTCAACCCTAGATCACTAATCCTCAGTAGAGAATCTCAAATACACAGGTTAAATTGATTAAACATAATAGAATATGGAATTTATCTTAGAGAGAGAATTTACCTTTCTTCTCTCTTCAGTTCCTCATCATTCTTCTTCTTTTTTTTCTCCCTCTACACATGCACAAAGTCTGCTCATAGATACACATATATATAACACACACACATGTCTACACAACACTTACACACGTCATATATGTATATGACTCATCGCCTTATCATCTTATTATCTTGGTCATTTCTCTATGTATATACTGAAATATATATTTGTATATCCATATTAGCTCATGAACAGGTGGCAGTTTCCTACCTTATGTAACACCCCAATTACTTAACTGGCATGTTTTGTGTATTGAAAACTGTTTTGGGAATGAAATGTCAGGTTTAGCTAATTTAATGTCTATTTTTAATAGTGATAAAACTCGAATTAACTAATTATGGGAAACTCAAGAAAATAAAACTGACATTGAACCATGATCAATGAAAGATATTCTGAGTAGGAAGTGACAGAAAGAAACCGCACTGAAAAAGGAGTTACGGATTGGAAGTTAAGGCCAAAACAGTGAAACTGGAATTCTGCGACAACCAAACAGGGCCTTAACCAGAAAAATAGGAGAAAATGGTCACTTGGGAGGCCAAGGGGAATTGAACCCTTGACCTACCAAGGTAAATAAATTTGTCCCAAAAAGTTACCAACTAGGCTGTTGGTTACTTTGTGCATAGATACAGCAATATAGGTATATAACCTCAATTCTTGCCCAAGACACCACCCAAACTGGCCAATGGCCTTGCATGCATTCCCTACATCATTGCCCTACATCTTCTCCATCAAGTCAATCAGCCACGAACCCCACTAAGGGCAGAGATACACTCATATATATGTGTATAACCCTATATATATATATACATAACTTGCACCAAAGAATTCTCTCTTTAGAGAATTCTGAAATACCAAACAGTGAGAGTGTGTGAGTTCTGTTGAGTGTACGTAGGGTTGGCTGAGAGGGAGAGTATAGAGAGAGAGGGGAAAGGAAGCTTGTGCATGCATATGTGTTGTGAGAAATTTGGCCATTAGAGAGGGAAGGTGAAGGCTTGAGGATTGAAGTGCATGACCTGAGGGAGTCGAGGGACACTGTGAGAGGTCTGGGTCGAGCCATAACCGAGAGAGATAGCACTGTGAAGGTAAAGTTCCAAATTATCTTCAATTATTGTTTTGTAAATTTTGGAACTGTTTGATAGAATTAGACTGCATGCATGTTTTATTCTTGATCCTAGGAATTATTCTGAGTGTATTGCATGGCTTAGAGGTGTCGGATAGGTCATGAAACCATGAAACCCGAAACCAACCTCCATTAAAGGACCTTGGAATACCAGGTCTGAATCGACCATAACAGTTCAGAGTTTTGCATGTTAAGATCTAAAATAGACCCTGATAGGATCTCAACCATCTACCTACGCGACCCCAGAACACCGTATAGCCCCACGAATTTGAAAATGAAGCTACGGGTTTGAAACCCAAATCTTCTAAAACCGAGACCAAACTGAAAAATAAAAATAGGGGCTTGATCCTTATGGTCTGTAGATCACGTAGCTTCAAAAATCACATGAAATGGTTGAGAAATGAGGGTGCTCGAGCGTGTTACAGGTCACGGCTATCGTTTTGAAAACAGAATGGTTTAGAGTGATTCGATGCTTAAAATCGATGTCAAATGATAGATACTAAGTGCAGAAAGCTATCGGAATCGAAACCAACTAAAAATCGTGTCTAAAACATCACGAATTTGAAAGAGAAATTCTGCAGAAATTAGGGCAACACCGAGTCAGTTAGTGAGGAAGACAGAGTTGACTCGGCCGAGTTGACCGAGTCGAGATGAGTTAGGCCGAGCCAACTCGGACACGTGTCTGTCCAGGAGACGGTCACCACATTAATTAAATTGTGTCGTTTTGGAATACTATTTTTTTTTTAAAATTATTTTAGGGCTGACGTCATCATGACGTCAGTGTGACCAACCGGTCAGAACCGGACTGAACCGGACCGGTTCAGTTGCAAAGAGACTGAACCCTTTGGTTCAGTTTTGAACTTTTAAATATTTACAAACTGACCCCCACTGTTTAACAGAATTACACTAAGGCCCAGATTTTGAAAATCTTATGCAATTATACCCCTAAAAAATTAAATAAAATAATGAAATAATTATTTAATTATTTTATTAAAAGGGAATAATTACCATATTGCCCCTGGACCTTAAACAAGTCAAACCAAGTCCGAATTTAATGAATGAATAGTGTAATCTTACTATTTCGGGCATTCCGGACTCAATGGCTAAGTCCGATTTAGTGAAACCAAGTCCCGAAAAATACAGACATGTAAAGGGTAAATGACCGTACTGCCCCTAATGACACATAGGGCCGGATTACACAGAAGCATAGTCCATTTTAACTATGTTGGACATTCCGGACTCAATGGTGAGGTTCGTAATAGCAAATAAAGTACCGAAAAATACAACATATGAAATTACCATAATACCCCTGACACTGTACAAGGCCCAAATGAAGTCCGATTAAAACGGAATTAATACCAGTGATAGACCTGACACTTGTGAAACTGTATACATGATTAGATGACGAATCCGAGACAGAAATTATGTGCCGGCAAAAATGACCGAAATACCCCTGATATACCCGGACCCAGATTTAAAAGCCGAGAGAGTCTAAATTGAATTTCTTCGACCTTCTGAACTCAATGGTTAGGTCCATAATATGAAAATCAGAACAGATAAATGTGTGAAGACACTGAAACCCTAAGCCAAATGTTTAAGAGGTAAGACCTATGAACTAGCCACTATAAGTTAGTTCCATGAGACCCATCATAGGGTAGACTTACTCAGTCTAAGGTCATGAGTTGATAAATCTTTATAAATTGTTTTAGGCTTAAAGAGAAAAAGAGGAAGGCTCCGTTCATAGCTTCAAACTCAAATATTGAAGGTGAGTAACTTCTGACACTGTTTAGTTACTGCTCCTTGATCTGCTAAATTGTTTCGGATACCATATGTTTTAATGCAATCGTTTTAAATGCATGCTTTTATCACCGATGACATGGTTTTTAGTTTCTCAAATGATTAATTATACTTCTGATTGATATGCTAGCACCCTGAACCGTTTATCTGTTTTGATCTATTGAACTTGACTTGGATTTATTGAACTATTAATTCCAAACTGATTTAATTACCATGTGATTTAAG
The DNA here is from genome assembly GCA_008638375.1 of Nyssa sinensis. NCBI lineage: Eukaryota > Viridiplantae > Streptophyta > Magnoliopsida > Cornales > Nyssaceae > Nyssa > Nyssa sinensis. The sequence continues at coordinate 31,406,911 of CM018032.1, forward strand.
CAAAGATTGAATTCGAAACTCTTGCCTGGATATCTGTGTTACTCACTGGGCTTTTTAAAGCTCATTCCATTATTTTAATAATTTCAGGGAAACTCTCAGATGGACAGGTTTAGCAGGTTCAGGACTTAGGGGAAAAATGTTGGAGACCCCCAGATAAAATGATAACTCATTTTGTGAATCTATACCATTTTTGTACTTTTGTGTAACTGAACAGATTATGACCTTTTGTGGTGAAACTGTTTGTAATCTTGATTAAGATAGGACTGACTATGATGTATCCTGAATGCTCTGCCAAGTATATATGTATGCATTCTCTTGTGAAAATTCCGCTGCTTAAATTATATATGTCGAATGCATTATGCTTGGGATTTATATCGGAATGGCCTGTGGTTAGGATTACCGTCGGGGTTTTGCTTTCAAAAAAAAAAAAAAAAACTGATAAAACCCGATGGGTGCCTAACTGGCCTTTGTCACGTGCCCCAAATCCGCACAGGGTGGGTCTGGGGGATGTGACACCTTACCTAGCACTCCAGACCACCGCTTGTTTACCAATCCATGAATTATAACTGCCTCTTGTGTGCGGTGTTACCTTTTGTTAGGAGAATTGGTGATTCACCCATTTCTTCATCTTGTTAGATGCCACATTGATTGCATACTTATATATTCCAAAACAACTTATCATCTTGATGTTTCATCTTTGATAAAGTCTTATACAAGGCACTATCGTATGGCTATTTCACCACATATTAGACATTATATCATATAGATATATATATAAACATAAATGCATACTTAAATCATTTATCACAGTTTAATTGCCTATTTATGTGTCATGTCGCTTATCTTTATACATCAATAAGAATGAAGGCATTTAAGAAGTTTCAATTGAGCAAATCCCACTATTCTATTTTAGGTCAACTTCCAATATTATTTTGACCTCCAAAATATTCGAATCATGAAACCTTCATGAAATACAAAGTTGTTAGGCTTCGAATCTTTTTTTTCCCAAAGCCGTAAGAATCACTTTAATGTAATACCAGACTTAAAAGTTATGGTCAAAATACCATGAATAATTCAATTTTTTTTTCTTGGTCCAATTTTCATTATTGCCATTTTATTCCTTTAAGTCTCTAATATTTAAATTAGTGAATTAATTCCCAATAATCAGATTGGGATGTTATAATACATGCCATCGCATTAGTTAATTAAGTACCATCCTCATAATATGATTATACAGGCCATGATAAAGGTAAATTTTTAATTATAGATTCTTCAAACAAAACGCCATACCCAGGACGTGGACTCATGGGAAAGAAAATACTACATCACACTTAGTCTAATTAATGATACATCAAAAGAATCTACCATTACTTGCAAAGGACAAGTATGTGAGCAAAATATGATGCCTACTTGCGGTGAACACCTTATAGTCCTTTTGTGGCGTCCTTCCCTGAAAAAAAGGATATATTTCTGGAGTGAGCTAACTTAGCTCAGTAAGTAAATTCCCTCGCTCTACCATGGGTCAAAGTTAGTTTAAATAGAATAATACAAACAAATAGCAAGCAAAGAATACAATAAATAGTCAGTCACCAAGAGAGTGAATCACTAAGAATGACCCGTGGGTCCAAAAGGCACATCCCATATATAACACCCCAATCCGATTATCGGGAATTAAGTTACTAATTTAATATTAGAGACTTTATGAAGCAAAATGAAATTATGGGAGATTAAACCAAGATATTAAAGACTACAAAAATATACAAGTAGACAAAAAGAAAAAAATTAGAAATAAAGTAAAAAGGAGGAATAAAATAAAATATGTCAAATGCCAAACAAGGCATAAGGAGAAAAAGATTGGAAAAAATGGCCAAAAGTGTTGGCCAAGGGATTTGATCCCAAGACCAAAAAGTTAGGAAAGACTTATAGCCAAAAAATAAACCAACTTGACTGCAACTGTCACGCCCCGGATTTTCATCAACCCGAGGTGTGAATGAGAATAATAAAATAAAAGAATTAAATTTATATATTTGTTTTAAATTGGCTTTTACTTGTTAATCTCCAAAATCATGTCTTATAATGGCTTAAAGTATAGGCTAAACATAGCCTAGGTGCTTTCATAACCCAACTCCAAGGTGGTGACCAAGTATGGTCCAAATGGTTGTTTAGTATAGCCTAAAAAGATGACAAGGCATGGTCAAGGTTGGTGGCCCAATATGGCCTAAGTAAAGGTCAAATATTTTCCTAAGTAGTGACCAAACATGGTCCTAGAAGGTGGACAAAAATGGCCCATAAGGGTGGCCAAACATGGCCCAAAAGAGTGGCCAAAAATTTCCCAAAGGGTGGCTAAACATGGCCTAAGGATTGGCCAAACATGGCCCAAGGCAAGTAGCCAAGGGCTGGTGGTAAGGGAGTGCAAGGACTAGGCGCGCAAGCGCACGCGCGGAAGGGGCAAACGCTGTGTGCGCAGGGCCGCGCGAGGGTGTGGTCGTACGGCTGGCTGGCTGGCTGTTGTTCCTGTAGCTACAGTGCAATTGCAGCAACCTATTTTCTTTATTTTCTAAAATTTTTTCCAAAGTGCTGCAAGCTAATTTTTCCAATTTTTAACCTACTTCTTCAAAGTTTTTAACCCTCACTTTTTGGTACTCTTCCTATTTATATATGGGCATTTTAAACACCCAAAAACTCTTTTTAATTCACAAAATTTTGACACGGTCTCCTTCATTTTTTAAGCATTTTCCACCTAATATTTTCTAACATAATCCACCACTCTTAACTGACTACCAAACTACATCCGCATACTTAACTAAACCATTCATACATAATTTAAACAACAAAGCCATTCATACATAATTTAAAACATACATCTACCATATATGTATATACTTGAAGCTTAAGTGTCATGAGCTCCATGCTCACTACAAATTTAGGGCCTTGCCCATTATTTCAATGCTATACAAAATTTTACAAGTTAATACATATGTCATAGGGCTTATGCCCTCATACAACCAAAAATATGCCCCAAGGGACAAATGTTTTTCAAGGTCCATTTCCCCCTCCATGCTTCAAGACTTCATCAAGTCTCAGGTGTCAGGGAGTCTCATCTATAATATGTAATCTCATATAGGGTAAGCACAACGACTTGTATGACATAATGCTAATATAAAGAATAAAGATAAAGCGTGCATGTGCAAAGTGAACATTTATAAGTTATATCCCCTCCAATTCAATGATGCAATGTAGTGGGAATATGCTTGACACACGCAGCTCTATGCCCAACCCATGCCTCAGTTCATGGTCCGCCCCCGTCAGCAGGCGATGTAATATCCCGACCCAGGATATGGCACGTAAACTGAGGTAGACCGAGTCGAGTAGTGTAATACCAGTTGTAACCCAAATTGTTAAGGCTATATATCATGATATCATATGGACTGAACGATTTTGGAATGTGAACAGTCTATTTTGTACAATCAGTGTCGGGCAACATCCAAGCGACATAGAACCAAGCATCATAATACGTGTACGCACGTAAACCCAAGCATATGTACGTTTGCATATATGTGTAGCCCATTAAATATAAGTGTATGTATATACATATAGAAATTAATATATATGTGTATAAATGGATATATAGAAATAAATATATATGTAAGATTAAGGTATATATATATACATGTATACATATGGTATTGTACATATATATGTATTAAATAGAAATGCAAAAAGGGACTGCATGCATGCAACATGTTGTGCATGTGTGTAGGATGCCATGCTTGTGCACTGTGTGTTGTGTATGTGTGGGCTATTGACACAAGGAGGGGCAAGTGGAGTGAATTATATATGTATAGATAATGCGTAAATTGGTGCGTGAAGGATGAAGGAATGAGGGATGGTTGAAAATAGTCAACAATGACTGCAAGGAGGGGGGGAAGAGAGAGAAAAGGTAGGCGTAGTAAGTGAGGCAAAATTCTCTATAAATACAGAAAAGAGTTTTGAGAGAATTCAGAAACAATCAAAGGGAAAGTACGAGCCAAAAGCTCACACGGGTAAGTGAAGTTCATTTCTGTTTTTATGATTCTGAGCATGAAACTAGATTTTATTGTTAGGGCCTAAAACAACATGGAATATAGAGTAATTAGGAAAAAGAAGTAATAAAAAAGGTTCTAAAATGATATAGAAAAATGGAGTTGCAGGTCATGAGGATAAATCAGCTTCTTAAGATTTTATGCATCAAAACTCTGTTTTAATGGGGTAGAATTAATCTTATATAGTCTAGAAACAATTTTGAAATAATTTAGAGCTAAAACAGTAGAGAAATCATCACAATTTGGGTTCAACGGAAAGTTGCAATTTCCACCGGAGCTTCTGATCTCTCCCTATTCGTGGAGTTTGAATGCACCAAAGGAAAATCTAAAGTTAGAATTGTGATCCTCATGGAATTTAGAAGAGGATCACATTGAGTTTGGGTCGAAAAAGTGATCGGAAAAACAGGCCGTTGCCGGAGAAGGTGACGAAAGTTCATCGGAGAAGACGATGAATAGTAATACCGAACGATGTCGTGTGGTGTTGCTTTGCATCAAAGCTACGTCGTTTTAGGTAGGGTTATTTTAAATTAAAAGATGAAATGGGATTGTTTGGTTACAAGACTTGGAAATTAAATTCATATCCTATTCTTGATTTAAGTCCTTGTACGTTGTTTGGATCAGGATTTCAAAGAAAAATAAAAAAGGGGCTGCTGCCCCCGAGATTTGATACCCAGACCGCACACCAAGGAAGGGTTTTAAACCCACTGAACGCACGACTGTGCCACAAGGGCACATGTGTCCTAAATCCTACCGAAATAATATAAATATTAATATAAATAAATTGTGATAATGAATGTAAATTATTCCGATATCCAAAATTAATAAATGATTAGTGTTTTCTTTATGTAACGGATATTCTAAAGCCAATGGAAAGGTCCGTTTTACAAGATAGAATCTTGAAAAATAAAGACCCGTAGAAATGCTAAATGACCATAATACCCCTAAAGGACCCCGAACCCAAATGAAATTCTACGAAAGCCTAAACCGACTTTCTTCGGCATTCCGGACTCGATAGTAGAGTCCAAATTAGTGAAAGAGATACTTATAGTTACAAGGCATAAAATTTGATGAATACCATTAAAACTGAGACGTATTTACTGATATATAGGGAACTTGAAAGTAAAGGGAAAAGTCACGGGATACTGATCTAGGAACGCATTTTCAATATAAGTAAAACCTATTCTCTTCTATTTGGTATTTCCAAGCCATATTATTCCATTACTGCCGAACTTGTACTCTTGAACGTACTAGATATTATTGTTTTTCCACAATGTGATATTGTTCTATCTTGTGGACATTGATTGCCTGCTATATCATTGTTATCATGTTATACCATGCCTTGAAAGGCCTACTATTATGTTTTTACTGAATATATGATATTCCATTTTTATACTCTTATGGAATCATGAATGATCATGTTATGTTATGAATGCCGGATTTATGCTCAGTCACAATATCCATCTGATGTTTTTGATTTACTAGAGACCTACAGGTCAAGTCCGTGAACGGACATATGGCAATTCATTGGAGTTTTCATTGGGTGGTATGTTGGGCCCTAAAAGACCGAGGTTTGCCAAACCTTGAAACAGTGTAAATGCATCTCTTATATGATTAATATGACTACAATTGTTGAATGACACTATTCCCTATGATTTAGCTTATACTGAGAGAACACTCTTTATTGAATTTATTGTGATCGATTTATTGTGGCAGTACATTCATGTTGATCTATTGTTATTGAGAGTTCCATTTTGATGTTATACTCACTACTCCTTATTGAACATTGTGACCCCACTGTTTTTTGGCCATTATGGCAATTGTTCTCATTGGCTATTACAACATCTCATTTCTTATAATTGGCTATCATATTCATATTCATGGATTCATATTCTTTTATGATCACCAATACCAATGTCGGAGATGTGAATTTACTTGCTGAGCTTTTGTAGCTCATTCCATATTACTTACCATTTTTCAAGTAGTGACGCTGCAAGACCCAAGTAGGAGTTTGAAAGCGTAGGAGGACATTTTGAGGAAATGTACTAGTCTATGATGTAGCTCTCCCATGTATTCACCACCCTCGGGTGCTGTTATGTTTATTTCTTAAATTAACACTTGTAGAACCATATGATATATTACAGACTTCTGCTGATTATTGTATTGAAAAGACTTTCGCTAATTATTGCTTAAAATTTTTAGCACATTTCACATTATTACTATGATATAGGAATGGAAAAAGTAGGGACGGCCATAGGGTCAACCCCGCGACACGAGATCTGCATAGGGTGGGTTTCGAGTTGTGACAACTTGGTATCAGAGCTATAGGTTTGATTGTGAGTCATGAGAAATAGGACTAGAACTAGAATTGATAGATATAACTGACGTTTCTTTAAATAGATTTCATACGATCATTGACTATTATCTTATACATTGACTGGACATCTTATTGGTTGTCTTTACAGACATGATTAACACGAGGAACAATTCGTTACCTATAGATCACTTAGATCGGTTAGAAAGGTTGATAGAGAGTGTCATCGAGTCTTTACCATAAGTTCAAGCCAGTATGAGTGAGCCAGTACGACAGGATCGGCTTATCAACATAGACGGCAACATAGGCAGACGTTAGGGAAACGAGAGAGACTACACATTTCTATATGAGCAGTTTCAGAAGATGAGACCCCCGACATTCGATGGTACTAGAGGAGCCACTATAGCTGAGGAGTGGTTATTGGAGATGAACAGGATTTACAATATCCTGACATGTACTAGGGTCCAAAAGGTGGCATACACCACTGTATATGCTCAAAGGGATGGCACACAAGTGGTGGATGATAGAGGAGGCCAAGGAGCCATGCATGGACTGGCAGCGATTCACTACGGTCTTCAACAGGAAGTACTTCCCTCAAGAAGTACGGAACCAGAGGGTTGTCGAGTTTATGGTGCTACAACAAGGAGGGATGACAATAAAGCAATATGAGGCCACATTTACTGAGTTAGCCAGATTCGCTTTAAAAATCATCAACAGTGAGGATTTGAAAGCTCGAAAGTTCAAGGAAGGGCTATAGTGGTCTATCAAGGATAGACTTAAAGCGCAGCAGTTAACCACTTATGATGAAGTGGTGGAGACAGCACGGATTATAAAGAGGAGTGGCGAAGAGTTTGCAAAGAGACGAGGGAATCAGAAGGCAGGAGGTAGTCAGAATACGAGGCAAGGGCCTTCTTCCTCTAGGTAGAGATCCACATTTACTAGGCCCGGAGTTGGATCACAAGCGACGGGGCCTAGTCGAAGAAGGTAGAGCAATGCTAGAGGGGGCATAGCCAAATGCCCCCTACTGCGTGAAGATCCATAGGGGCCAGTGCCTTAAGGATAGCCACACTTGCTACTATTGTGGCCAAGAAGGACATTTTGTGAGACAATGCCCTCAGAAGGGTCAAGCCACGATGAGCACTACCTCGGTTAGAGTGCCAGTACCAGAAACAACAACATCTAGACCCCAGCCCACCGAAATGGGCAAGGGAATGTCAAGTAGTAGGCCGGATGGGTTTTCTCCATCTTACCAAGAGACGTGGAAGCTACAACTTCTATAGTCGCAGGTACTTTTTTAGTCTACTCACAGCCTGCCCATGTTTTATTTGACAGTGGATCTACACATTCATTTATATCCTCTACATATGCTGCTAGATTAAACATAGTGACAGAACCCCTAAGATATTTACTAAATGTTTCTATACCATCGGGGAAGTCATTGTTGGGGGATACCATGCATAGGAATTATGGGATACAGATTAGGGATACATATTTACTTGCTGACCTTATACCATTGGGAATTTGTGGGTTCGATATTATCCTTGGCATGGACTGGTTGGCCGTAAGCCATGCTATGATAGACTGTGTGGCCAAGCGGTTCTCATACGAAACCCTAGATTTTTGACAGTTGATTTTGAGGGGCAGGGGTAGCTTTCGTACCCTACTTTGTTTTCTCTATCCAGGATAGGCGTCTGCTTCGCAAGGGATGCCATAGTTTCTTATGTAGTGTCCAAGACACTGACTCTCAGCAGCCTGAGTTAGAAAAGATTCCCATTGCTAGGGAATTTTTTGAGGTATTTCTGGATGATCTTCTAGGGATGCCCATAAACAGGGAGATTGAGTTTTGCATTGACATATTACCAGGCACCACACCGATATCCAAGACACCTTACAGGATGGCACCAGCAGAACTGAAGGAGCTGAAGCTCCAGTTACAGGAATTATTAGACAAAGGTTTTATATGACCTAGCTCATCACCATGGGGTGCACGTGTATTGTTCATTAAGAAGAATGATAGAACCATGAGGCTGTGTATTGACTACCATAAGTTGAACAAGGTTACCATCAGGAACAAATATACACCACCAAGAGTAGATGATTTGTTCGACCAGTTGAGAGGGGCTCAAGTATTCTTGAAGATCGACCTGAGGTCCGGTTACCACCAGCTAAAGGTCAAACCCGCTGACATTCAGAAGACGTCGTTAAGGACACGATATAGACATTACGAGTTTCTCATTATGCCTTTTGAGGTAACCAATGCCCCAGCCGCATTCATGGACATAATGAATTGAGTGTTCAAGCCGTACTTGGATGACTTCGTGATTGTGTTCATAGATGATATCCTGGTTTACTCCAAGAATCAGGAGGAACATGAAGTACATCAAAGGAGGGTTCTACAGAAGTTAGGGGAGCAGAAGCTATACGCTAAGCTGAAGAAGTGTGAGTTCTGGCTCCCTAGCATAGCATTTCTACGACACGTGATCAGCAAGGAGGGGATTTCTGTCGATTCCCAGAAGATCGAGGCAATCATGAATTGGCCTCAACCCACTAGTGTCACGGATGTCACGACCCGAAACCCACCCTATGCGGATCTCGTATAATGGGGCCAACCCAATGGCCGTCCCTACTTTTTTCATTCTTTTACCAATGATAACAATAAGCAATGTAACTATAACATTAAAGTGTGGAAGCCTTAATTACAAATGTTGTTCAAAGACTAAACTTAACACTGACAATAAACTAAACATGAACCACTCTTAGGTGGTGAGTACATGGGAGAGACTTCATTCATTACTATTATGCTCCTCAACTGTCTCCTTAATCTCTTGATCTCCTACTGTGGTTTTGTAACATTCTCACTTGAAAAAAAATTTAGTAAGGGGTGAGCTAAAAACTCAGTAAGCAAACACCTATCTCAAATACAGGGTTAGAGTAATCATGGAACATATAGGATCATGGATGAACATGATAGCCAGTCATGGAACAATTTCAGTCAATAGTAAGGTGCCAAAATGGCCCATGAACAGTAAGGCATGATAACCCAATAAGAACAATGATATAACATGAATACAGGAACATTCAACGTTCACAATCGACGTAAATGTACTGCCACAATGGAATGATCTCAATCGAGTCAAATGAATAAAGGTACTGTCAACATGAAACTATTCGTAGTGAAATGAAACATCACATGAATCAAATGAACATCATATAACAGTTAACATGAACGATGCATTTACTCTGTTCAGGGTTTGGTAGACCCTCGGCCTTTTGGGGCCCGGCATACCCCCCTTTAACATGAAGGCATATAAAATGCCATTAAAACTCACTGCGTAAAAACGCCATCATTGCCACATGTCCGTTGACCCGTAGGTCCCATAAATTGACCCGTAGGTCCAGTCAATCAGATAGCATCAGAAGGGTAATGTGTCTAAGCACAAAACCCGGCATTTAACATAAATTAGGATTCTGTTGTTGTCACGACCCGAAACCCACCCTATGCGGATCTCGTGTCGCGGGGCCGACCCGAAGGCCGTCCCTACTTTTTCCATTCCTGTATCATAGTACTAATATGCAATGTACTAAAAATTTAAAACAATAAACAGCGGAAGTCTTTATCAATTACAGTAATCCAGCGGAAGTCTTTTTAAATAAATTAAACAGCGGAAGTCTATTAAATACATGACATAGTTCTACATAATTCAAAATGAGTACTAAAACGTAACCAGCACCCGGGGGTGGTGAATACATGGGAGAACTAACATAGACTGATATAATACTTCAAAATGTCCCCCTACGCTCTCAGACTCCTATTGGGGTCTCGCAGCGTCATCACCTGAAATGGGGGTAAATGGGGTGGAATGAGCTACAAAGCTCAGTAAGTAAAACATATCTCCAACACTGGTAGCGATGATCAATGTGAATCCATGAATAAGATAATGATAGCCAATCATAAGGAAGGAGATGTTGTGATATCCAATGAACATAAATGCCACGAGCGCCAATGGAACCAGTTGCCACGAGGGCCAATGAAAAGTAATCACAATACACAATCAGAAGTATAGTGTAAAATGAAAATATAACAACAATGAAGTACTGCCACAATGAACCGATCACAATCAAATCATTCAATACAAGTCCTTCAAGACTTGAAGAATCATAAGGAATAGTGCCATTCAACAATCAAGTTATGTCAATCATAAGAGATGCTGTTATTCTGTTTCAGGGCTCGGCAGACCCTCGATCTTTTGGGGCCCAGCAAACCCCCCAGTCAATTCCAGTAAATTGCCATTTGTCCGTTCATGGACTTGACCCGTAGGTCCCATTCAATCAGATAGCATCAGATGGGTGTTGTGACTGAGCACAACCCCCGTGTTCATAAACATGTCATGATCATAAGTAATTCCATAGAATATAAATGGAATATCATTCATTCAATAAGGATACAACAGTAGGCCTTTCAAGGCATGGTTCAACATGATAACAATGATATAACAGTCAAGCAATGTCCACGAGATAGAACAATATCTCATTGTGGATAGTAATAACATGAGTTGCTTTCAAAGCACAGTTAAACATGATAACAATGATATACCAGTCAATCAAATGTCCACAGGATAAAGAATATTGAATTGTGGAACACAAAGATATCAATACATTCAAGAGTACGAGTTTGGCAGTAAAAGAATAAACTTGGCTTGTGGAAACACCACATGTAAGAGAGAGTGATCCACTTACCTCTATCGTGATTCTATCTCAGAAATCCGTGAGTATACCTTTGCCTTTCGAGTTCCCTATATATCAGTGAATACGTTTCAGAAAAAATGCTATTCATCAAATTTTATGCCTTTCTATCATAAGTATTTCAAATACTATTTTAGACTTTACCATTGAGTCCGGAATGCCGAAGAAAGTCGATTTAGGCTTTCGCAGAATTCCATTTGGACTTCTGTACTAAAAAAGGAAAATGGTCATTTTGCACTTTTATGGTATTTTATCCTTTGGGGTCTCATCTCGTAAAACGGTCCCCACCATTGGACTCAGAACGTCCGAGATAATAGGTTTTGACTATTCATTTGTATCGTTTGGACTTCGTTTGACCCATATTTGAAATAGGGGCATTATTGTAAAATTAATATTCAATTAATTTTTTTATGTTTCGGCAACAGTGAAATTTCTTAAAATATTTGGGGCCGGTTTATAAATTCCAAAACCTGCGGTCTGAACCAGTTGGTTCAGGACCAGAAACCCTAAACCGGTCCACCCTTCCCCTGAACCAAACGGTTCACTTCATTTGAAAAACCGGATTTCAATAACCCTGATTTCCTATCCCATCCTTGGTTTGGATAACCCCAAACCCAATTCCAATTTACTATCCGTGTCACCAAACAAGCCCAATTCCATTTAAATTAAAAACCCAAAATGACACAGCATCACTTACCCATTCATATCCGGTCGGGTACCGACCCGATCCGAACCCAGATCCGGTCTAGACTTAACCCGAATAGACCCACGATTTTCCGGTCATCTTCCCCACTGCTCTGGTAGGGTTCCGGCGTGAACAGTCGTCTTCTCTGACAACTGTCACATATTTTTCAGTGGTTTTTCCCCCCATTTTGAATGCCATTCTTTTCCATTTTTTATGTAGATTATATTTCTACCCTTAGATTTCAATGTAACCCACTAGTTCTTCACGAAATAGGGTTTAAATGTCTTCGGCCGATTCTCCTGGCCAAGTGACATTTTCCATTTTCATGGCGTTTTAATCACTATTTTGGCTCTAAAATGTTTCTAGTGTGTTTCTGCACTTGTGTAGGTCATTTCTAACAACTTAAAACAAGTTTTGAGCCTAGTTTTTCATGAAACCGTGATTATTCATCAAACCTGCAACTATAGATATCTCTATGGTTTCTAAACCTTTTTCTATCATTCTTCTTGCATTTAAAAGCTAAGAGCATGCTTATCAAGACCCTAGGTTTAGATCAAACCTTCATGCTTAAAATCTCAAAAACAGAATTAAATTTGCTTACCTGGGTGTTCGGATTTTGCCCACTATGACCCTCCAAACTTTCCTATTTCTGCTCCTAAGTTCTTTGTCAACCTTTCTCTCAATCTCAGTTTTCTTTTTGCCTTTCAACTCTCACCCGTATGTACATATATAGAGAGAAGGGTTCCACCGCCTCTCTCCTTTTTTCTCTTTCTCTCTCTCGGTTACTCCCCCCTCTATGGCCCCTTTCTTTGACTGAAACCTGATGTTCCCTCTGCCAAATGCAAACTTTGCATTAAATGGCTTGGGAGACTTGTGTTTCACTCATATATATATATATATATATCATATTATATAAATATTACACACACACATATCTCACCTAACCGACACACACACACCTCACAATCAATCCACCTGTATATTGCCCAAGGGCAGTTCCCTTTTTCCTTTTCTTTCCTTTTATTTCTTATGCATATATACATATATACATAAATACATCATATTATATATATATAAATATATATACACATTAAATACATGTATATACATGCATGTGTAGGGGTACAATTCCATTTTTAATCCTATTTACATACACTTATTTTAATCGAGCTACAAATCTATGTTCACGTATGCATGCATGGAAATACGTGCATGCACGCATTACGATGTAATGCCCTGTGGGGCTCGGGTGTTACCCAGCCTTGATCATTCATTTCCATCATTCACAGTTTCAGTCATTCATTTCCATAAAAATACTATGATATATATATCTTATCCGTTCAAGTTACATGTGTTAACCGACCTACCTCGGTATACGTGACGTATCCCGGGTCGGGATATTACATTTTTACCTCCTTAAAAATAAGTTTGTCCTCAAACTTAGCATATACTACTATGGAAATAAGTGTGGGTACTTGGCGCGCATATCATCTTCTCGCTCCCAAGTAGCCTCTTCCATCCGGTGATTTCTCCACAGAACTTTGACTAATGGAATAGTCTTGTTCCGTAGCACCTGATCTCGACGATCCAAAATCTGAACTGGATGCTCTATGTAACTCAGATTTTCGTGGACGTCTAATGGTTCGTGCTCGATCACTTGATCTGCACTCTGTATACACTTCCTTAGCATTGAGACATGAAACACATTGTGAAAATGTGCTAACTCTGATGGCTAAGGCAAGCTCGTAAGCTACGGGTCCAACCCTCTTCGTGATCCTGAATGGCCCAATGTATCTGGGCCCAAGCTTTCCCCTCTTGCCAAACTTGACTACCCCTTTCATGGGTGATACTTTCAAGTATACATAATCGTCTTTTGCAAACTCTAAGTCTCGTCGGTGAACATTTGCATAGCTTTTCTGTCGACTTTGAGTTGCTAATAAACGCTGTCGGATCAGTTGTATCTTTTGTGCGGTCTGTTCCACTATCTCTGGCCCATAGAGTTTCCTTTCTCCCACCTCTGTCCAACACAGTGGTGATCGGCACTTCCTGCCGTATAATGCCTCATAATGCCATACCAATACTAGCTTGATAGCTATTATTGTACGTGAACTCTACCAATGGCAACTGATCTACCCAACTCCCTTCGAAGTCTATAACACAGAAACGCAGTAAGTCTTCTAAAGTCTGTATCGTCCTTTCCGACTGGCCGTCGGTCTCGGGATGATACGCAGTGCTAAGACTCAGTTCCGTGCCCATAGCTTGTTGTAATCCTTTCCAGAATCGTGATACGAACCGGGGGTCCCTATCAGAAACAATCGATACTGGAACTCCGTGAAGTCTAACAATCTCTCTGATGTATAGCTCGGCTAGTCGCTGAAGAGATTGTGTCGTCTTGGTTGCCAGGAAGTGAGCTGTCTTAGTTAATCTGTCTACGATAACCCAGATAGAGTCACTCCCCCTGACTGTCTTTGGCAATCCTGACACAAAGTCCATCGTGATGTGTTCCCACTTCCACTCAGGAATGGGCAGTGACTGCAGAAGTCCTCCCGGCTTCTGATGTTCTACCTTAATTTGCTGGCACTTGGCACATCGTGCTATGTACTCAGCTATGTGACGTTTCATTCTAGACCACCAATAAGTATCCTTAACATTGTGATACATTTTGGTGCCCCCTGGATGTAAGGCAAATTTCGAACTGTGTGCCTCATCAAGAATCTCTTTCCTGATCTCAGGCACATCGGGTACGCAGATCCTATCCTGATAATACAATACTCCATCTCTCACTGCGTACTCAGAATCTATGCCTGTCTCGATTCCTTGAAGAAGCTTAGCCAACTTCTCATCCTGAGTCTACTGTCCCCTGATCTTGTCCACAATCGACAACCCGACTCTGACGTTAGCACATAGTGCTTCGGAACTGGGCAGAACTATCTCTATTTCCATGTCCTCCAAATCTCTCAGTATTTCCGTCTGTGTTGTCAACAGGCAAGCTAAACTTCCTGATGACATTCGACTAAGAGCGTCAGCTACGACATTTTCCTTTCCTGGGTGGTACTGTATGTTGACCTCGTAGTCTTTCAATAACTCTAACCAACGGCGTTGTCTCATATTGAGCTCCTTCTGTGTAAATAGATACTTGAGGCTCTTATGATCAGTGAAGATTTCGCACGTGGTTCCGTATAAATAATGCCTCCATATCTTCAAAGCGAAGACAATGGCTGCTAGCTCAAGGTCGTGTGTCGGATAGTTCCCCTCGTGGGGTCTCAACTGTCGGGAAGCATAAGCTACCACTTTTCCGTTCTGCATTAACACACACCCTAAGCCCTTGTATGAAGCATCACTGTAAATCACAAAACCATCAATTCCTTCTGGCACTGTCAATATAGGAGCTGTAACCAGACGCTCTTTCAACTCTTGGAAACTCTTTTCTTGTTCCTCGGTCCAAACAAAAGGAACACCTTTCCGGGTCAGTTTGGTAAGAGGCGTAGCTATTTTGGAGAAGTCCTGGACAAATCTCCTATAGTAGCCTGCTAACCCCATGAAACTTTGCACCTCCTTGACACTCATAGGTTGAGGCCAATTCATGATTGCCTCGATCTTCTGGGAATCAACAGAGATCCCCTCTTTACTGATCACGTGTCCCAGAAATGCTATACTGGGAAGCCAGAATTCGCATTTCTTCAGCTTAGCGTACAACTTCTGCTCCCCTAACTTCTGTAGCACTCTCCTCAGATGTACCTCGTGTTCTTCCTGGTTCTTAGAGTAAACCAAGATGTCGTCTATAAACACAATCACGAAGTCATCCAAGTACGGCTTGAACACACGGTTCATCATATCCATGAATGCAGCTGGGGCATTGGTCACCCCAAATGGCATAACAAGGAACTCGTAGTGTCCATACCGTGTCCTAAATGCTGTCTTCTGAATGTTAGTGGGTCTAACCTTCAATTGATGATAACCAGACCTCAGATCGATCTTCGAGAATACCTGGGCCCCTTTCAACTGGTCGAACAAATCATCCACTCTAGGCAGTGGATATCTGTTCCGGATGGTAACTTTGTTCAACTCACGATAGTCGATACACAGTCTCATAGTTCCATCCTTTTTCTTTACGAATAATACAGGCGCACCCCATGGCGATGAGCTGGGTCGTATAAAACCCTTGTCCAATAATTCCTGCAACTGGAGCTTCAGCTCCTTCAGCTCTGCCGGTGCCATCCTATATGGAGTCTTGGATATCGGTGTAGTGCCTGGCAATACGTCGATGCAAAACTCGATCTCTCTATCTATGGGCATTCCTGGAAGATCATCCAAGAACACTCCGGGAAATTCCCTAGCAATGGGAATCTTTTCTAACTCAGGCTGCTGAGAATCAGTGTCTTGAACACTACATAAGAATCCGTGGCATCCCTTTCGAAGCAGACGCCTTGCCTGAATAGAGGAAACGAAGTAGGGTGGGGAAGCCACTCCTGTCCCCTCAAAGTCAACTGTCGGAAACTGTGGATTCTGTATGAGAACTCGTTTGGCCATACAATCTATCATAGCATAATTGGCGGCCAGCCAATCCATTCCAAGGATAACGTCGAATCCACAAATTTCCAAAGGCATAAGGTCAGCCAATAAGTGTGTATCCCCCATCTGTATCCCACAATTCCTATACATGGTATCCCCCAACAATGATTTTCCCGATGGTATAGAAACATTCAGTAAATACCCTAAGGGTTTCGTTACTAGGTTCAATCTAGCAGCATATGTAGGGGATATAAACGAATGTGTAGATCCAGTGTCAAATAAAACATGAGCAGGCTGTGAGCATACTAAAAGAGTACCTGCGACTACAGAGGTTGTAGCCTGCACGTCTCCTGGTAAAAGGGAGAAAACCCGTCCTGCCTGCTGCTGGACGTTCCCCTGTCCACTCCTTTGGGCTGGAGGTCTAGGTGGTGCTACTCCAGTGGTTGGTGCTTTAACCGAAGCAGTACTGGGCGTGGCCTGATCCTTCTGAGGGCATTCTCTTGCAAAATGTCCCTCCTGGCCACAATAGTAGCAAGCGTTGCTGTCCTTGAGACATTGGCCCTTATGGATCTTATTGCAACGAGAGCACTTGGCTGCCCCCTTTTTTGTGTTGCCTTGTTTCTTCTGACCCGATCCTGTCGCCTGTGATGTGGCTCCAGGTCTGGTAAATGTAGATCCATGTTCTGAAGTAGAAGGCCCTTGCCTCTTTTTCTGATTGCCTCTATGCTTCAGGTTCCCTTTCCTCTTGGCGAATTCCTCGCCACTCCTTTCTATGACTCGAGCTGTCTCCACTACATCATCATAGGTAGCCAGTCGATGAGGTACCAGGTCTATCCTTGATAGCCCACCTCAATCCTTCCTCGAACTTGCGAGCTTTGAGATCCTCAGTATTGACAGCACTTGGAGCAAACCTGGCCAATTTAGTAAATTTGGCCTCGTATTGCTCTACCGTCATTCCCCCCTGTTGTAGTACCATAAACTCTGCAACTCTTCGGTTTCGTACTTCTTGGGAGAAGTACTTCTTGTTGAAGATATCAGTGAATCGTTGCCAGCTCATGCCTGGCTCTTTATCTTCCTCTATCATCCACCATTTATGTGCCATTCCTTTGAGCATATAAGTGGCATATGCCACTTTTTGGACTTCAGTGCATATCAGGATTTTGAAGATCTTGTTCATCTCTAATAACCACTCTTCAGCTATAGTGGCTCCTCTTGTACCAGTCGAAAGTCGGGGGTTTCATTTTCTGAAACCGCTCATATAAGTATGCAGCGTCTCGCTCGTTTCCTTGACGATTTCCTGCATTGTCGCCTGCATTGACAGGCTGCTCCTGTTGTACTGGCTGTGCTGGTTGGCTAGCACTAGCCTGAATCTGTGGTAGACTTTCAATGATAGTCCGCATCATTCTTTCCAGTTGATCTAAACGATCCATGGGCAACGGACCTTGCCTCGTGTTTACCATGACTGTGAATAGAATCAATGAAGCTAACCAATGAGATAACCAGTGAGATAACCAATGAAATAACCAGTGAAAGAACCAATGAAGTAACCAATGCGATGACCAGTCAATGTGTAAGACAATAATAAATGTCAGTCATATCTAACAGTCTTAACTCTAGTCCTATCTCCCTTGACTCACAATCGAACCTAAGCTCTGATACCAAGCTGTCACGACCCGAAACCCACCCTATGCGGATCTCGTGTCGCGGGGCCAACCCGAAGGCCGTCCCTACTTTTTCCATTCCTGTATCATAGTACTAATATGCAATGTACTAAAAATTTAAAACAATAAACAGCCGAAGTCTTTATCAATTACAGTAATCCAGCGGAAGTCTTTTTAAATAAATTAAACAGCGGAAGTCTATTAAATACATGACATAGTTCTACATAATTCAAAATGAGAACTAAAACGTAACCAACACCCGAGGGTGGTGAATACATGGGAGAACTAACATAAACTGATATAATACTTCAAAATGTCCCCCTACGCTCTCAGACTCCTACTGGGGTCTCGCAGCGTCATCACCTGAAATAGGGGTAAATGGGGTGGAATGAGCTACAAAGCTCAGTAAGTAAAACATATCTCCAACACTGGTATCGATGATCAATGTGAATCCATGAATAAGATAATGATAGCCAATCATAAGGAAGGAGATGCTGTGATAGCCAATGAACATAAATGCCACGAGGGCCAATGGAACCAGTTACCACGAGGGCCAATGAAAAGTAATCACAATACACAATCAGAAGTATAGTGTAAAATGAAAATATAACAATAATGAAGTACTGCCACAATGAACCGATCACAATCAAATCAATCAATGCAAGTCCTTCAAGACTTGAAGAATCATAAGGAATAGTGCCATTCAACAATCAAGTTCTGTCAATCATAAGAGATGCTGTTATTCTGTTTTAGGGCTCGGCAGACCCTCGATCTTTTGGGGCCCGGCATACCCCCCAGTCAATTCCAGTAAATTGCCATTTGTCCGTTCACGGACTTGACCCGTAGGTCCCATTCAATCAGATAGCATCAGATGGGTGTTGTGACTGAGCACAACCCCCGTGTTCATAAACATGTCATGATCATAAGTAATTCCATAGAATATAAATGGAATATCATTCATTCAATAAGGATACAACAGTAGGCCTTTCAAGGCATGGTTCAACATGATAACAATGATATAACAGTCAAGCAATGTCCACGAGATAGAACAATATCTCATTGTGGATAGTAATAACATGAGTTGCTTTCAAAGCACAGTTAAACATGATAACAATGATATACCAGTCAATCAAATGTCCACAGGATAAAGAATATCGAATTGTGGAACACAAAGATATCAATACATTCAAGAGTACGAGTTTGGCAGTAAAAGAATAAACTTGGCTTGTGGAAACACCACATGTAAGAGAGAGTGATCCACTTACCTCTATCGTGATTCTATCTCAGAAATCCGTGAGTATACCTTTGCCTTTCGAGTTCCCTATATATCAGTGAATACATTTCAGAATAAATGCTATTCATCAAATTTTATGCCTTTCTATCATAAGTATTTCAAATACTATTTTAGACTTTACCATTGAGTCTGGAATGCCGAAGAAAGTCGATTTAGGCTTTCGCGGAATTCCATTTGGACTTCTGTACTAAAAAGGGCAAAATGGTCATTTTGCACTTTTACAGTATTTTATCCTTCAGGGTCTCATCTCGTAAAATGGACCCCACCATTGGACTCAGAACGTCCGAGATAATAGGTTTTGACTATTCATTTGTATCGTTTGGACTTCGTTTGACCCATATTTGAAACAGGGGCATTATTGTAAAATTAATATTTAATTAATTTTTTTATGTTTGGGCAACAGTGAAATTTCTTAAAATATTTGGGGCCGGTTTATAAATTCCAAAACCTGCGGTCTGAACCAGTTGGTTCAGGACCAGAAACCCTAAACTGGTCCACCCTTCCCCTGAACCAAACGGTTCACTTCATTTGAAAAACCGGATTTCAATAACCCTGATTTCCTATCCCATCCTTGGTTTGAATAACCCCAAACCCAATTCCAATTTACTATCCGTGTCACCAAACAAGCCCAATTCCATTTAAATTAAAAACCCAAAACGACACAGCATCACTTACCCATTCATATCCGGTCGGGTACCGACCCGATCCGAACCCGGATCCGGTCTAGACTTAACCCGAATAGACCCACGATTTTCCAGTCATCTTCCCCACTGCTCCGGTAGGGTTCCGGCGTGAACAATCGTCTTCTCCGGCGACTGTCACATATTTTTCGGTGGTTTTTCCCCCCATTTTGAATGCCATTCTTTTCATTTTTTATGTAGATTATATTTCTACCCTTAGATTTCAATGTAACCCACTAGTTCTTCACGAAATAGGGTTTAAATGTCTTCGGCCGATTCTCCGGCCAAGTGACATTTTCCATTTTCATGGCGTTTTAATCACTATTTTGGCTCTAAAATGTTTCTAGTGTGTTTCTGCACTTGTGTAGGTCATTTCTAACAACTTAAAACAAGTTTTGAGCCTAGTTTTTCATGAAACCGTGATTATTCATCAAACCTGCAACTATAGATATCTCTATGGTTTCTAAACCTTTTTCTATCATTCTTCTTGCATTTAAAAGCTAAGAGCATGCTTATCAAGACCCTAGGTTTAGATCAAACCTTCATGCTTAAAATCTCAAAAACAGAATTAAATTTGCTTACCTGGGTGTTCGGATTTTGCCCACTGTGACCCTCCAAACTTTCCTATTTCTGCTCCTGAGTTCTTTGTTAACCTTTCTCTCAATCTCAGTTTTCTTTTTGCCTTTCAACTCTCACCCGTATGTACATATATAGAGAGAAGGGTTCCACCGCCTCTCTCCCTTTTTCTCTTTCTCTCTCTCGGTTACTCCCTCCTCTATGGCCCCTTTCTTTGACTGAAACCTGATATTCCCTTTGCCAAATGCAAACTTTGCATTAAATGGCTTGGGAGACTTGTGTTGGACTCATATATATATATATATATCATATTATATATATATTACACACATACATATCTCACCTAACCGACACACACACACCTCACAATCAATCCACCTGTATACTGCCAAAGGGCAGTTCCCTTTTTCCTTTTCTTTCCTTTTATTTCTTATGCATATATACATATATACATAAATACATCATATTATATATATATAAATATATATACACATTAAATACATGTATATACATGCATGTGTAGGGGTACAATTCCATTTTTAATCCTATTTACATACACTTATTTTAATCGAGCTACAAATCTATGTTCACGTATGCATGCATGGAAATACGTGCATGCACGCATTACGATGCAATGCCCTTTGGGGCTCTGGTGTTACCCAGCCTTGATCATTCATTTCCATCATTCACAGTTCCAGTCATTCATTTCCATGAAAATACTATGATATACATATCTTACCGTTCAAGTTACATGTGTTAACCGACCTACCTCGTTATACGTGACGTATCCCGGGTCGGGATATTACAGTTGTATTCCATATGAAGTGTACAAGCATGGAACATCGCAACATAAACATACAATGAATAGACCTCAATACAGTAAATTAAGTCATGAAGTATCAATCAGTAAACTTTCACCAGATAGAACAATATCCAAGTGGGAACAATAACAATGAACATATATTCATGAGTACAAGCTTGGCAGTAATGGAAAGATCGTGGCTTGGGAAACCACGTATAAGAGATAGAAATTCACTTACCTTATCAATGTCCTAGTATCCCGTGACTTTCTCATTTCCTTTTGACTTACCTATACATCAATAAACATGTTTCAGCTTTAATGTCAGTCATCAAATTTACGCCTCGTTACTCTAAATATTTCTTTTATGACTTTATACTTTTACTACTTTTAATTTGATCTTATTTACCCAAGGTAAAATGGTTATTTACGCGTCTCTATCTTTCGGGTTCTGTTTCACAATTTGGACTTCACCGTTGAGTCCAGAAGGTTGGAAATAATAAAAATCCACTATTTACTCAACTCAATCGGAGTCCGTTTGACTCACCTTCGACGTAGGGGCATTTTGGTCATTTTGACATTTCTACGGGTACTTTATTTCTTGAGACTCCGTCTCGTGAAACGGACCTTACCATTAAATCCGAAAGGTCCAAAACAGTAGGTTTTCATTATTCATTCGACTAATTTAAGCCCCAGAATTAAATTTAAAATTTATTAATTTAAATCACTTATTTAAATTAATTAATATAGCTAATACATATAGTATTTGAGTCTAACAGACCACATGTGCCTTGGTGGCATAGTGGCTAAGCTTCTCACCCTTTCCCCTTCGGTCACTGGTTCAATTCACTGCCCATAATAATTTTTCCATTTCCTATTTTCACTTTTTTTTCATTGTCTTTCATTTCCTGTTCATGTTTAAGTCAACCATTGGATAGCTTCTTCTTTTTAACCAAACACTCTCCAAACTCAAATTTAAAAATTTACTCATAAAGTACAAGTGTTAGACAGCCATCTGAATCGGTGAGTCGGGTCAGACCCGACCCGGTTTGGCCCAAATAAAATCATAAAGTTTCAGCAGCAACATGCTCTGTTTTTTTTTTTTTTTTTTTTCTTTTTCTTTCCTGTAAGTTCCGTTTTCCCTCTCTTTTCTAGATCATTTTTGTTGATTCAAATTACAATATAAACTCAATTCCATGCTTAATAAGATCTTAATAGCAATTTATCTTTCACACTTCTAAAAATTTAAAAACAGAAAGCTAATGTTCTTACTCTTTTTTTTTTCCAGCTTGTGCCGCACCAATATCCACCCAACAGCATTTCCCTCCCAGACTGCTTGGGTTCATGCCCACAAGCAACGGTTAAACCCTTTTTGGCTTTTCATGTTCTCATTTATTTTGGAAATTCGTCCATTGATTAAACCAAGTTCAACGCAACAAAATTACACAACCCAGTTTTTTTTTCTTCCCTGTACATGGCGTTTTTCTCACTTGTAAATGGCGTTTTTCCTGGTTCCTTTTTACTAATCAAATAAATTGTCACATGGCCTTCTATTGCATACTATCATCAATTTGCCTATCAAGATGTTCTGATTTTTTGCACGAAATAGAGAAAGAAGACGATGGGGTACCTGGGATAAAAACACCTTCTTGAACACTTAACACGAAGTCGCTCCAATCCAACCGCTCATACGCACTGACCACAAATGGCATTGCCATGAAACAGAGCAATATACAAGCATGTCTAGATTCCTCTAGCCTAACAGAGACCCAACACCACAACATCACCAGATCGTAATCTTCCTTTCCAGAAATCTCAGCCACCGTCTGATCAACGGCCTCCGATACCACACCGTTGACGATCGTCTCATCTGTCATTGCTGATCCCAAACCCATCGTTGCTCTGTCGCCCACCGCTCCTCTCTCATTTGGTCTCTATCAACACCAACAGGTCTTGAATCCAACCCATTTCGAATTGGCCAACAATTTGGAAATCCAACAGCCAACGCAACCCACAAACCCGATCCAAAAATTCCAATTGCAAGAAATCGATCACCCTGACTCTTTTTTTTTAAATGAACAAAATCTTCGATATCCCTCACCGCATGATCGAATCTGACAACACCCGACTCATTGACGACCGATAGGCAGAGACGCAAGACTCGCACAATGTGTCAATGGCGGTGTATCTCAAAAACCGTGGATGTGTTGATCATCTTCATCTTCTTTGTTTTTTTTTTTTTTTTTAATTTCCAACGCATGCAATGGCATGCTTAACCACTCCCTTCTTCTTTATTTCTTTCCTTTTCTCTCTCTCTCTGGCTATTCACTCCTCCTCTCTCTTTCTTTTCTTTCCTTTTCTTCTCCTCTCACTCTTACCGTAACCACCGCCCCTTCATTTGCTGCGTCGTAACCCCCCATCCGTTTTTCTTCTCTTCAATTACATGTTATAACTGATTACACCACACATATACAAATTTCTTTATTTATTTACATATTCACACCTATATATATATATATGAATTTATAACTGATTACACCACACATATACAAATTTCTTTATTTATTTACATATTCACACCTATATATATATATATTCATATATATATATATTGTTCACATATTACATTCTCATTTTTATTTCTTTCCAATTCTCATTTTTTTCATTTAACTTTTATTTTATTTTTCTTTTTATTTTATTTTTATATTTTTTTCATTTATTTTATTTTCCTTATTTAAAATTTCATTTTTGATTTCAGTATTCATTCATGGCTTTCTCGACATCGCTTGGGCATTATTCGTACCTTCTAGTCTATTTAAAATTTCACAATCGTCCAGTTATTAAATGTTATAACAAAAAGTTCTAACAGCTCGAGTTTACTTGGCTTGCTCCGTAACATTTTAGGTCGGGGTATTACAATGGAAGTGCAAAGTTTCATGGGATTAGCAGGCTACTATAGGAGATTTGTCAAAAACTTCTCCAAGATAGCTACGCCTATTACCCAAATGACTAGGAAGGGTGTTCCTTTTGTTTCGACAAAGGAGCAAGAGAGGAGCTTCCAAGAGTTGAAGGATCGACTAGTTACAGCTCCGATATTGACAATACCAGATGGAACTGAGGGATTTGTGATCTATGGTGATGCCTCACTCAAGCGCTTGGGGTGTGTGTTGATGCAGAATAGAAGAGTGGTAGCATATGCTTCATGATAGTTGAGACCACATGAGGGGAACTACCTAACAAACGACCTCGAGTTAGCAGCCATTGTCTTCGCCTTGAAGATATGGAGGCATTACTTATATGAAACCACGTGCGAAATCTTTATTAACCATAAGAGCCTGAAGTATCTGTTTACACAGAAGGAGCTCAACATGAGACAGCGTCGTTAGTTAGAGTTGTTGAAGGAATACGAGCATAGCATACAATACCACTCAAGGAAGGCAAACGTGGTAGCTTACGCTCTTAGTAGGAAGTCATTAGGAAGTTTAGCTTGCCTGTTGACTGTACAAACAGAGATACTAAAAGACTTGGAGGATATGGAGATAGAGATAGTTTTGCCCAGCTTTGAGGCAATGTGTGCCAACGTCACAATCAGTTTATCGATTGTGGACAAGATCAGAGAGCAGCAGACTTAGGATGAGAAGCTGGCTAAGCTTCGTCAGGAGGCTAAGACAGGCATAGACTTTGAGTTTTCAGTGCGAGAAGGAATGTTATGCTATCAGGGCAGAATCTGCGTACCCGATGTGCCAGAGCTCCGAAGGGAAATCCTTAATGAGGCACATAGTTCGAGATTTACCTTACATCTAGGGAGCACCAAGATGTATCACAACGTTAGAAGGACTTATTGGTGGTCCGGGATGAAGCATGACATAGCTGAGCACATAGCACGATGTGCCAAGTGCCAACAGATCAAGGTTAAGCATCAAAAGCCTAGGGGACTTCTGCATTCACTACTTATACCCGAGTGGAAGTGGGAACACATTACGATGGACTTCGTGTTAAGGTTGCCAAAGACATTGAGAAGCAGTGATTTTATCTGGGTCATTATGGACAGATTGACCAAGACAACTTATTTCCTGGCAACCAAGATGACACATATCTTACAACGACTAGCCGAGTTGTACATCAGAGAGATTGTTAGACTTCATGGAGTCCCGGTATCGATCATATCTGATTGGGATCCACGATTTGTATCACGATTTTGGAGAGGTCTTTAGCGAGCTAAGGGCACGGAACTGAGTCTCAGCACTGCGTATCATCCCGAGACTGACGGACAGTAAGAAAGGACGATATAGACTCTAGAGGACTTGTTGCGGTTCTGTGTCATAGACTTTAAGGGGAGTTGGGAAGATCAGTTGCCACTGGTAGAGTTCACATACAATAATAGCTATCAAGCTAGTATTGGTATGGCGCCATATAAAGCATTATATGGCAGAAAGTGCCGATTACCCTTATGTTGGACAGAGGTGGGTGAGAAAAAGCTTTATGGGCCAGAGATAGTGGAACAGACTACAGGGAAGATACAACTAATCAGATAGAATTTACTAGTGACTCAGAGCAGATAGAAGAGCTATGCAAATGCTCACAGACGAGAGTTAGAGTTCACAGTCGGCGATTACGTGTTCTTGAAGGTGTCACCCATGAAGGGTGTAGTGAGGTTTGGCAAGAGGGGAAAGCTAGGGCCGAGATACATTGGACCATTCAGGATCATGGGAAGGGTTGTGCCAGTAGCGTACCAGCGTGCCTTGCCTTTAGAGTTAGCACATGTCTACAACGTATTTCATATTTCGATGTTGAGGAAGTGTATACAGAGTGCAGATCAGGTGGTTGAGCACGAGCCTTTAGACGTCTAGAAGAACTTGAGTTACATAGAGCATCTAGTGCATAATTTGGATCATCGAGATCTGATTCTACAGAACAAGACTATTTCTTTAGTTAAGGTTTTGTGGAGGAAGCTACTTGGGAGCGAGAAGACGACATGCGCGCCAAGTATCCTCCATTATTTTCACTATAGTATGTACTATGTTTGGGGACAAACTTATTTTAAGGGGGGAAGAATGTAATATCCCGACCCGAGATATGGCACGTAAATTGAGGTAGACCGAGTCGTGTAGCGTAATACCAGTTGTAACTCGAGCTGTTAAGGCTCTGTATCATGATATCATATAGACTAAACGATTTTGGAATGTGAACGGTCTATTTGTACAGTCAGTGCTGGGTAACGCCCAAGCGACCCAGAACTGAGTATCGTAATACGTGTACACACACAAACCCAGGCATATGTATGTTTACATATATGTGTAGCCCATTAAATATAAGTGTATGCATATACATATAGAAGTTAATATATATGTGTATATATAGATATATATAGATAAATATATATGTAAGATTAAGGTATATATATACATGTATACATACAGCATTGTACATATATATATATATATGTATTAAATAAAAATGCAAAAACGGACTGCATACATGCAGCATGTTGTGCATGTGGGTAGCATGCCATGTGTATACAGCTAGTGTGTGTGCAGGCTGCCGACACAAGGAGGGGTGTCACGACCCGAGACCGACCCTGTATGGATCCCGAATTCTGAATGCCCCGGCCCAACTCTAGCTACCGAACCGAGACCTGATCTCAACTTGCTACACAATCAATGCTACTAACATGCAACAACTAATTAGCGGAAGACTTAAACAAATAAATAAATAAAAGCTGCATGTGATGTATATAAGGTTCTCGAAATGCGGAATAAAAAATTCTTAACAACTGTTCATCCCCACGACGTGGATAACATGGGAGAGCTACAAGACTGCCTGTACTAAGTATTACATTTGCAACTTCAAAAGTAATGTCCACCTCTGGCTATCAGGCTCTACTATCTATTCTCGATATCTGTGCTTACGAAATGTTGTGTAGTATCTGTGAGTTATGAAAACTCAGTAAGTAGTCCTTTTCTCTACCATGTGCACAAATGTATAAAGAAGTGTTAGCCAATCAATGAATATGTAGCTCAATATCAAATGATGGAAGTCAAATGATAAGGAAATGAATCTGCTCTGCTAACAATGTCATACTGCTACAGTCATGAGCTATATCAAGTATGAAATGTAAGCACTCAACTGAAACATGTAAAATATCATGATCAATTATAATAATATAACATGATCAAGTTATGAAATCAATAATAAAGGATAGTGATATCAAAACTAAGAGATGTACTAGTGGGGCCCAGAAATCCTCTTGAGCTTGTATTCAGATCCAAACCAGGCTATATGAATACTACTCTGTATACAATGTGACCCTACATCCCATGCCTCGCATAGCAAGGTAGTAAATGTTCCATTTTGAACCTAGACCCGAAGGTTATAAATAGCATCAGATGGAGATGTGACTGAGCACAAATCCAGCACTAATAATATATCAGGATCATGCTATCTTCCACGAAGATTATAGTGGAATCATAACTGGCTCAAGGCAATCTAACGTAACGATAGTTCTCGAGGCTATGGTTACTAGATTGCTTCGAATATAACTGTCTGGCCCTCACGGCCCTAGGTACAAGTGTATAAAAAGGAATCCATGCACAAGTGTACAATCACAATCGAGATATATATCACGACTCAGAATCTGGCCTCTACGGATCTTGAATCGCGACTGCCACCCTTTGGCCCGTGGGCTGTCGGGCGAGGCTTCACGTGAGCAACGATGCCGAACGACTATGCGATAGGGCCAGGACTGGCAAATTGCGGAAGAGTGAAAAAAATTTTCTTTTCGCGCGCTGGCCCGGTACTGTCGCTTCTTCTTCTTCTTCTTCGGAGTGGTAAATAATTATTATACATTCAAAGCATACTAAAAATTTAAAGTTACACAGATTACATATCCGTTGCCTCTCAGCTTAAGTACATATTTGTCCAAAATTTACTATATCAAAATTTGACCAACTACAGGTCCTAGTACTTCCAAAACTCCTGATCAAAATAGAGCTGCCAATCACCAATCCTCAAATTGGGCAAGGCTCCCATCCATCGTCATCACTTGAAAAATGTTAGGGAATGGGGTGAGCTTCGAAAAGCCCAGTGAGTAATTCCAGTACTTTGTCATGGGTTTCAACTGGTAGTGGGTTAGTTATAAGAGAATGTTCATATAAACATACACTACCAATTGTACATATACTTCATATACAGAAAACAGAATTATTTAAAAAGATAGCATGAAGCATACAAGGCATTCAAGCTAGGCACGTACTTCAATAATCATAGAATACAAGAACCTTCAAATCACGTAGCATGATGCATTTTTAAAGCATTCAATTAAGCATTTAATATGCAACAGAATTTATAAACATGTGTAGAGTGGCCATTTGAACACCATGGAAATAATTTGAAATCCTTTCCATGAAAATAGAAGGATGTAAATTTCTTCTTCTTCAAAACTTCAAAGGGTTATATAAAAACCCGTTTTAGATAATGGGGGTTTAAAACCTGCTACCATTTCTGAAAACCTTTTCATCTTTTCACTTTTTAACTCAAGGATCCATTTCGAACCAGACCCTAATTTTTCATCTGAGAGATCTCATGCCTGGGGGATAAACCTTCTACCAAGCATCTGCGAAATTGAGAACCCGACGGGAGCTCAATAGTTTTTGATGCTTATGCATCATTATCTTGCCAAAACATAGCTTCTTCAAGAAATGCTTTTTATGAGCATTTAAAACATGGCTTCTTTAAGAAAGGCTTTTTATAAGCATTTAGAAACATGACTTCTTTAAGAAATGTTTTTTAGAAGCATTTAAAAACATGACTTCTTCAAATATATGATTCTCATGAGCGTTTGAAATATGACTTTTCAAATAGATGTTTTTCATGACTATAAAAGTATGACTTCAATAAAAAGGGTGGGTTTTCATGAGTATTTAAACATGGACAGTTTAATAGAGTTTTTAAATACTTGGAGAACCTTACTTGAAACATTTAACACATGAGCTTCAGGAATTTAAATCACGATGTACAGGAATTTATTAAAGCATAGATAGAATAAAAATATTTATTTTAAGAGGCATTTAATAAAAATGACATTTGCATGGACATGCAGAAAATAAACATACCAATTGTTAGCAATATCAAGAAGTGAATTTTGAATGCCATGTTAGAATTTATAATTAAAATGATAGTACATTTGAAATAGAAAGCATATAGATACGAGAATTTAAATTTAGAAGTATTGCAGATATTTTCATAAAAACATTTCAGAATATTTGAATTTCAAATTTCTTTAGAATCCATGGAGATTAAAAACCTCCACTTCAAAGTACAGGATTACTCACCTTGTTCTCCTGGGTTAGCGCTATTGGTGGCTTTCCCTTTTCCCTTTGAAATTCCTAAAAATCAAATTCATCAAGACTTCAATTAATTTACTTCAAATCATCTCTAAATTGATGGTTTTCATTTAATCTTAGACCTGACGTATCCTAATTTCCTAAGATTGGTCTTACCGGTCTACTTGTGGTGACTTAATAAATTTTTATTTTTCACATGACTTATTTCTCAGTACCTATTTTGGTATTATAGACCTCACCATTGGGTTCGGAACGTCGAAGAAAGTCAATTTAGACCCTCTCGGCTTTTTATTTGGCTTTAGGCACGTTAGGGGCAATTTGGTAATTTACACTTTACGTGTCTTAATTTTTCAGAGTCCTGTCTCGTGAAACGGACCCTGCCATTGGTTCTAGAACATCCAAAATAGTCAAAATACACAATTTACTTATTTATTTTGGACATCGGAATATAATACCATTATTAAATTAATTTAATTAATTTAATATTATTGTTATATAATATATATTATTTATGTGGGAATTTAATAGTGGTGCCAAGTTGGCACAGCGGTAAAAGGCTTGGGCTTGGTCATAGGCGTCTCACGTTCGAACCCCTAGGGCGCAGCCCCCATTTTTTTCTGATTTTATCAGAGCCAAACAGCGGTTAACCGAGCTAAACATGGATGGAATATCCCTGATCTGAACAGGGCACCAAATTGATTGCTTATCCTCGTCACCAAACAACACCGAATCTGTTTTAAATTAAAAGAATCCACCCCTCAGACGGTGTCGTTTTACTAAACCCGCAACCGCTTGGATTCGGATATAACCCGAACCCGTAATCCGACCCAATGCCGACCCGAGCAGTGTCGTCTTCCCCAACGGGGTCGACACTGTTCATCTCCAAACCCTAATTTTTGCAGCCCAGTTTCATGATATTTTAAGAACCCATTACCTCTATTTTCTTTTCTAAAGCTTCCTAAAACTCGCAGGCATACTTTTGCATTGATTTAGGGGCTCGGATTGAGCTCAGGATCATGATTTGGTGTTCGATACTCAAGACCTGCAACACGGTTATACATGTTCATTTTTTACCCAAATTGCATGGGGTTTTCTCTGCTGTGACCTATTTGTCATGAGGTTCAATCCCCTATTCTCAAATTCCAGTTTTGGTGTTGATTTGTGAGATTGATCTTCAAAACCCGAACTTGCAAGTCAGGTTTTGCAGGTCTTTTTCTAGGCTATTTGGTCGCGTCTGAGTGCTTTTGGGACCATCATAAGACCTATTTTGGGTCTAACACAACAAAAATAAGTTTTACGAAGGTCATCTCAGACCTGCACCTTGGAGGTCTAATAATGGCGGATTTGTACGTGTTTAGGGTTCTAGGGCTATTTTAGGGTCCAATCCTCATGCTTTATTCAAGTTTCTAAACCCTTAATGTCATGCATGCAATAGGAAACTCAAAATAGTTGTAATATGGGAAAATTTCTTAGAGAGAGAATAGGGTGGATTTTTGTGTTTTTATACCTTTTGCTGACCCTCTCTTCCTTCTTCTAAGCTCGAATTGGTCTGGATTTGTGGTCTCCTTCAGGTCAGGCAGCCATACAAGGAGCCCTCTCTCTTCTCCTCGTTCTTCTTCACTCTTCTTCTTCACTCTCTCTCTCTAACTCACTTTCTCTCTCTAGGTTTCTCTCTCTAGATGCAGACCTGCACACACATTCACTCTTATATTCTGATTTTCTTATTTCCCCCTTGCACTCACGCAACACTTATAAATAATAACACCTATATTTCATTTGTTTTGTTTTAAAAACAATTCTTTTGGTTGCATGAAAGGCCATTGGCCAATTTAGGAGGTGGCTTTGTCTAAATGAGTATATATATACATATAACTTGTAATATTAGACACAAAAAGTAGGCAGCCCAAGTGGTATTCTTTTTGGGCTTTAAAACTTTGCCTATTTTGGGTCAAGGGTTCAAAACCCTTTGGCCTCACTTTTTGGTTCATTTTTGCTATTCCCCCCCCCCCCTTTATGCCTTGTTTGGCATTTAATTTATTTATTTTAACTTTTTCCATTATTTTTCACTTTGTGATTTTAAATTTAATATTTACTCTTTTATGTACCGATTTTATCAATCATAGTCGCATTTTATTTTCTCCAGAGTCGACCTTGATTTTTAAGGTCTCGGAATTATTTTTGAAATTATCGTTTGTTTCTCGATTAGATTTTCTTAATTGTTCTATTAAGGGTCACTAATTAACAATTAGTGACTTAATTATCATTTAATCGGGTCGGGGTGTTACAATATATATAGAAATCAATAATTGCTTCCCACATGATAAGGAAATATCAATGTGGCTAAATAAATAGTGGTATGTATGGAATACAATAAGCAATATGTACAAGAACTATTGACATTTTATAGAATGTAACACATGCAGAGATCAAATTTTACTTACCTTTTACTTTCTCTAAAACAAAAGGATCTAGACTACCATCTCCTTGCCCTTCGGTGTTCCTAAGATTCATAAAATACGTCTCAGTCTATCGCTACATGAATTATGTTATTCATCAATTTTATGCCTATATGCTATAAGTTCCTCTTTTACTAAAATAGACTCTACTATTGAATCTGGAACGTCGAAGAAAGTCGGTTTAGGCTTTCGGGAAACTCAATTCGGACATTTATACTAAAAAGGGTAAAATGTTCATTTTGCACTTTTACGTGTCTTTATTTTTTGGGACCACGTCTCGTACAACACACCCCTCCATTGGTCTCAGAATGTCTGAGATAGTCAAAATACATTATTTACTTGTTTAAATTGGACTTCACATTATTTGACTATTTATTAAATTAATTAAATTAATTTAATATTATATTTATATACATAAATATAGCCACCATTCTTAACACGGACTTGCCTGTCAAAATGGTTTGGGCTTGGGCTTCTCTTTCAAATGGTCATGGGTTCGATTCCTAAGGGTTGCGCACCTTTATTTGTTTTTCTGATTTTCTCAAAGCCAAACAATGGCTAACCCCTAGAACCGGAATAGCGTATCCTCATCCCTAATTCATTTCCTATTTTAATTTTCGAAGCCCGTAGCCAAGCACTCCTAATTTTAGTTTCAAATTTAAAACAGTAACGTTTTAAATGATGCAGCATCAAGGCCATATGCCCCAACACAGTGCCGTTTCAGGGAAGACACTGTTCATCGTCTCCCCGACTTTCCAGTAGGGTTCCGTCGCCTTCTCCGGTGACGACAACCTTTTTCCGTCTAATTTTTAACCTCAGATCAATGGGTTCTTCTTCCAAATTTCATGGAGATCATGAATCCAACCATAGTTTCCAATTTCATTCACTAAATCTACTTAAAATTGATGAAAACTGAAGCTTTGATCAACTGAAAATTTTCCATTTCGAGCCTTTTCCTCCACTGTTTCAACTCTAAATTTATTCTAATCTTTTTTTTCACTTCATATCAATAATTTTCCATTGTTAAATTTAAGTTTAACACAGAAAATATTATAAATCCAATTTATTCCTAAAACCTGCAATTGTTGATTTCTACTTCAATTCTTGATCTTTTAATTTGATTCAAATTGAAATTAAATCCATTTTTTTTTGTTCTTTAAGATCTTACAGTTCAAACTATACGAATATATTTAAATCTTAAAAATAGAAGAGACATTTCCACTCACTTGAATCTTGGATTTTTTCTGTTTTTAGTGGTTCCGTTTTCTTCTTCCTATGTTGCTCTCCTACTTGCTCTAATTCCAACTCGGACATCAACTCCTCATGCCCTGTAATACCCTGACCCATTGTAACCGAGCCAACATGGTCTAATGTTACGATAATGAAATAAATTTGGTTAAATTTCAATAATGGGAATGTACGGATGAAGGTCACGATAAACGGATGACAATAATAAAAGAAATAAAATTAAAAAGGGGAGGAAACAAAATGGAAAATAAAAAGGAAATAAGAATTAGAAAAATAAATTAATAAGTAAAGTAAAAATTTAGAAATAAAAAGAAAATAAAAAAAAAGAATTGGATTAAAATAGGAAATTTAATATGGAAATAATATATGTATATATGGAGGTAAATAGGTGTAAATATATAGTTATATATATATATATATATAAACACATAAGGTGTAAGTTACCTGAAGAAGAAAACGGAAATAAAGAGGAGAAGGAAACTGGAAAGGCGCGGGAGAGAGAGAGAGAGAGAGAGAGAGAGAGAAATTTAGTGAGGGGCGTTTCTCTTGTTTTATATAAACAGCCCATACGTTAGAATCAGAGGAAGAAGAGAAGAAAAAAAAAAAAAACAGAAACAGAGGGACGGCTGGTCGCTAGAACAGAGGAAGAAAAGGAAGGAAAAGAGGAAGAAGAAGGAGGAGATAGGCCAAGGGGCACCTTGCGTGAATTGTGAAAAAAGCGGAGGAGGAAACGAGCCAAGACAAACCGGGTCTAGGCAGTGAATTCGGAAGTGAAAGCCGTGATCGCTCTGTACGCACGATTAGGTGAGTGTGAGTAATTTTCAGTGTTTAAATTTGTTCAAAGCATGAATTATTGTGTGATATAGATTTTTTGAAGCATGGGAAATTATTTGATTTATGCATGGATATAGTTAGTGTTGGAATTGTTAGAATTGAATCAAGGAAAACAAAAATTTAACAAAACCGGACAGAATTTAAAACTGGGCGCAACAGTGAAAACGGAGGAGAAAAACTGATCGGGTGGGGCGATTTTGTTGCGATTAATTGGGCTAGATCATGGGTAATTGATTCTCTTGGGTGTAGGGAAATTTTAGAATCAAATTGGGATTGAAACCGTAGGAGAAAAACAGAGAAAAACGGAAGGGAAAGGGGCTGCCGGAAAACTGCACAGCCCCTGTTGCGCTACTGTTCCGGCCATTTTGGGAGTGCTCCGGCACTCTGATTTGAAATCCGACGGTAGATTTGAGTTGTCCATGATCTGTAGGTATGAACCCCGCTGAAAAACGCAAGAAACCCATCACCGGCGAGTCGCCGTTGACGAAGAAGACAACCTGTACACCGGAAAAGGCTGCTGCGCGGCTGCTGTTTTCCGATTTTATTTTGGCCAAACCGGGTCAGGTCTGACCCGACCCACCCATTCAGATGACTGCCCAACACTTGTACTTCATGGGTAAATTTTTAAATTCGAGTTTAGATAGTGTTTGGTTAGAAAGGAGAGCTTATCCAATGGTTGGGTTAAACTTGAACAGGAAATGAAAAAAAATAATAATAACGAGGAATGGAAAATTTGTATGGGCAGTGAACTGAACCTGTGACCAAAGGAATAAGGGCAAGAAGCTTAGCCACTGTGCCACCAAGGCACATGTGGTCTGTTTGGGCTCAA
The DNA here is from genome assembly GCA_008638375.1 of Nyssa sinensis. Lineage (NCBI taxonomy): Eukaryota > Viridiplantae > Streptophyta > Magnoliopsida > Cornales > Nyssaceae > Nyssa > Nyssa sinensis. The sequence continues at coordinate 31,441,963 of CM018032.1, forward strand.
ATACGATATGTATTATCCAGATTAATTAATTTAAATAAATGATTTAAATTAATAAATTTTAAATTTAATTTCGACGCCTAAATTAGTAGAACGAATAATGAAAACTTACTATTTTGGACCCTCTGAATTTCATAGTGAGGTCCGTTTTACGAGACGGAGTCCCGAAAAAATAAAATAGCCGTAGAATGCCAAAATGACCAAAATGTCCCTACGTCAAAGGTGAGTCAAACGGACTCCGATTTAGTTAAGTAAATAGTGAATTTTTATTAATTCAAACCTACTGGACTCAACGGTGAAGTCCAAATTATGAAAACAGAACCCAAAAAGTAGAGACACGTAAATGACCATTTTGCCCTTGGATAAATTAAGTTTAAAATGGAAATCGTAAAACATAAATTAGTAAGGGAGGTATTTAGAATAACGAGGCATAAATTCGGTAAATGATATGAAAGCTGAAACGTGTTTATTGATTTATAGGCAAGTCAAAAGGAAAGGTGAAAGTCACGGGATATTAAGACGTTGATGAGGTAAGTGGATTCCTATCTTTGATACGTGGTTTCCAAGCCACGTTCTTTCTATTACTGCCAATCTTGTACTCTTATATGTACTCACTGTCATTGTTTCCCACCATGGATATTGCTTTACCTGGTGGATGCCTATTGGTTGATGTTGCATGATTGATTCATTTCATTGATATCCATTTACTATATGTTATGTTATGATGTTCCATGTTTTGTATGTTCATATGGAATACTATAGAATCTTAATTTATGTTAAGTGCCGGGTTTTGTGCTCAGTCACATTACCTATCTGATGCTATCTGATTGACTGGGACCTACGGGTCAAAAAGACTTATGGCAATTATGGCGTTTTTACGCAGTAAGGTTAATGGGCATTTTATATGCATTTATGTTAATGGGGGTATGCCGGGCCCCAAAAGACCGAGGGTCTGCCAAACCCTGAACAGAGTAAAGGCATCATCCATGTTAATTGATATAGTTCTATGTTGATTGGTTTGATTCATTGGACTTGATTGTGACCGTTTCATTGTGGCAATATTTATGTTGATCGTGTTCATTGAGCCTATTCCTTATTCATGTTATGTTGTTACTCTTGACAGTTATTGAACGTTATTATTCATTGATTACTCTTGACCGTTATGGTACCTTGTCATTTATTGGCCATTGAGGCATTTTACAGTTGACTGAAATCATTGTCATGACTGGCTATCATGTTACCTTGACTTGTATTCATTTATGTCATCCCCACCCGTATTGGGGATAGGCTTCTACTTACTGAGTTTGTAGCTCACCCCTTACTAAATTTTTTTAGGTGAGCATGTTATGGAACCACAGTAGGAGATTCAAAGCGTAGGGAGACGGTTAAGGAGCACAGTAGAATACAGTAGTTCTCCCATGCATTCACCACCTGAAACGAGGGTTTATGTTTAAGTTATGTTGGTTTACGTTGGGATTGGTCGGACTTATTTTAGTTTTGGAACAATGATGTAATAAGACTTCTGCACTTTTATGTTATGGTTATATGTTTTATTGTTATCATTGGTAAAAGAATGAAAAAAGTAGGGACGGCCATTGGGTCGGCCCCACGACACGAGATCCGCATAGGGTGGGTTTCGGGTCGTGACAGCTTGGTATCAGAGCACGGTTTTAGGTGCTAGTGAGTCATGGGAGACAGGACTAGGACACTGCACTGTTACATCAAGACATAAAGCGATAATAATACTGATACCCTTATAGTAAACCTTACGTAACTACTGACCGTTATCTTATGTAAATGTACGGGATGTCTTTTTCAGCAATGGTTGACACAAGGACTACTGCAGCTGCAATGGAACGTATCGAACGTTTGGAACAGTTGATCGAAAGGGTTATCGAGGCCTTACCCCAGACTCAGGCAGGTACGAATCAAACGGGCACCAGCCAGCCAGGACAACAAGAGCCGCCTGTTAACATGGCCGCTAATCAGTCAGTACAGCAGGATACTAGCCAGCCAGCGCAACAAGGGCGGCCTGTCAACAGAGGTAACTTTCAGAGGGATGAGTATGATCCGGTGTTTCTCTATGAGCGATTCCAGAAAATGACGCCGCCATCCTTTGACGGTACCCAAGGAGCCATAGCTGCAGAAGAGTGGCTCTTGGAGATGAACAAACTTTTTCGCATCTTTCCATGCAGTGAGACGCAGAAGGTGGCCTATGCCACATATCGGTTCAAGGGAGCTGCCCACAAATGGTGGATGCTTGAGGAGACGAGGGAGCCGAACATGGATTGGCAGCGTTTTACGACAGTGTTCAATGAGAAGTACTTTCCTCGTGAAGTGAAGAATCGAAAAATTGCTAAGTTCATGGTACTTCAGCAGGGCAGTATGACAGTGGAGCAGTATGAGGCCACATTCAATGAGTTGGCCAGATTCACCCCAAATGTTATTAACAGTGAGGATCTTAAGGCCCGGAAGTTTGAGGAGGGGCTACGATGGGCGATTAAGGACAGAGTGAGGTCTCAACGGTTACCTACTTTCAATGATGTAGTGGCCACTGCCAAAATCGTTGAGATGAGTGGTGAAGAGTTCGCCAAGAGACGGGCCAAGCAGAGGCCAGGTGGAGGTCAGAATCAGAGGGCAGGGTCTTTTTTCTCTAGGCAAGGGCCCTCATTTACTAGACCCGGGACTGGATCCCGAACTACAGGGCCCAGTTTGAGGAGGCCAAGCAAACCAGAGGGGACCGCAGCTAAATGCCCCAACTGCCAGAAGGAACACAAGGGCTAGTGTTTGAAGGACAGTAATGTTTGTTATTATTGCGGCCAGGCAGGACATTTTGCTCGGGAGTGCCCTCAGAATAACAAAGCCACTACCAGTATTGCTTCAGTTAGAGCACCAGCACCAGCACCGGCACCAGCACTCAGAGCACCAGCACCCGGATTTACAACTACAACGAACAGGCCACCAAACCGTAGAAATGGACAGGGGAATGTTCCACAACAGGCTGGATGGGTTTTCGCCTTAATGCCAGGGGATATGCAGGCTTCGACTTCTGTGGTAGCAGGTACTCTTTTAGTTTATGCACAGCCTGCCCATGTTTTATTTGATACTGGTTCTACGCACTCTTTTATATCCCCTACATATGCTGCTAAGTTGAATAGATCGACAGAACCCCTAGGCTACTTACTTCATGTGACTGTACCATCGGGGCAATCATTAATGGGGGAGGCCATGTATAAGAATTGTGAGATACAGATTATGGGGGTGCCTTTATTTGCCGATCTGATACCATTAGAAATATGTGGGTTTGACGTTATTCTCGGAATGGATTGGTTAACTGCAAATCATGCCACGATAGATTGTGTGACCAAGAGGGTGTTTATCCAGAGCCCCGGATTTCCGACCGTTGAGTTTAAGGGGACTGGAGTGGTTGCTCCACCTTATTTTATTTCTGCTATACAGGCTAGTCGTTTACTCCGCAAGGGGTCCCATGGGTTCTTGTGTAGTATCCAGGGCACCGAGTCACAGCAGCCAGTGTTAGACCAGATTCGCATTGCCAGGGAATTTCCTGAGGTGTTTTTGGATGATCTCCCAGGGATGCCTGTTGATCGTGAGATTGAGTTTAGCATTGATGTATTGCCAGGAACTGCACCGATATCTAAGACACCCTACCGAATGTCCCCAGCTGAGCTCAAAGAGTTAAAAGTTACAGTTACAGGAACTATTAGACAAGGGTTTCATACGACCCAGTTCATCACCATGGGGTGCACCTGTACTGTTTGTCAAGAAGAAAGATGGGACTATGAGATTATGTATCGACTACCGAGAATTGAATAAGGTCACCATCAAAAACAGGTATCCACTACCAAGAGTAAATGATTTATTTGACCAGCTGAAGGGGGCCCAAGTGTTTTCAAAGATTGATCTAAGGTCCGGTTACCACCAATTGAAGGTTAGACCTACAGACATTCAAAAGACGGCATTCCGAACACGGTATGGACATTATGAGTTATTAGTCATGCCTTTTGGAGTGACTAATGCTCCAGCCGCATTCATGGACCTAATGAACAGAGTATTCAAGCCGTACTTGGACAATTTTGTGATTGTATTCATTGATGATATTTTGATCTATTCTAAAAACCAGGAGGAACACGAGGTGCATTTGAGAAAGGTCCTACAGACGCTAGAGGAGCAGAAGTTGTACGCTAAGTTGAAGAAGTGTGAGTTTTGGCTCCCAAGCATCTCCTTTTTAGGGCATGTAGTCAGTAAGGATGGGATCTCTGTGGACCCCCAGAAGATAGAAGCTATTACCAGTTGGCCTCGACCGACTACTGTCACGGAGGTTCGTAGTTTCATGGGTTTAGCTGGCTATTATCGGAGATTTGTCAAGGATTTTTCCAAGATAGCCAAACCAATTACCCAACTGACTAAGAAGAATACTTTATTCATCTGGACTAAGGAGAGGGAGCAAAGTTTTCAAGAGTTAAAGAACCGATTGGTTACAGCTCCAATCCTGACAGTACCAGATGGGACAGAGGGCTTTGTGATCTACAGTGATGCCTCACACCAAGGCTTGGGGTGTGTTCTGATGCAACAAGGAAAGGTAGTAGCTTATGCTTCACGGCAACTGAGGACACATGAGAAGAACTACCCAACTCATGACCTTGAGCTTGCAGCTATTGTTTTTGCATTAAAAAATCTGGAGGCATTACCTGTATGGAGCTACCTGTGAGATTTTCACTGATCACAAGAGCCTCAAGTACTTGTTTACGCAGAAAGAGCTTAATATGCGCCAACGACGTTGGTTGGAGTTAATCAAGGACTATGAGCTCAGTATTCAGTACCATCCAGGAAAAGCGAATGTAGTGGCTGATGCTCTTAGCAGGAAGTCGTCAGGGACTCTTGCTTATCTGTTGACTACACAGGAAGAGCTACTACAAGATTTAGAGGCAATGGAGGTGGAGGTGATTTTGCCAGGTTCTAGGGCGATGTGTGCCAATATCACAATCAGTCTTTCGATTGTTGACAAGATCAGGGAATTGCAGGCGCACGACAATAAGATTGTTAAGCTTCGTCAAGAGGTCGAGACTGAAGGGAATACAGAATTCTCTATACGAGATGAGATGTTATACTATCATGACAGGATTTGCGTGCCAGACGTACCTGAGATTAAGAAGGAGATTCTTGATGAGGCACACAGTTCTAGATTTGCTATACATCCAGGAAACACAAAAATGTACCACAACATGAAGGGCACTTACTGGTGGTCAGGAATGAAGAAGGATATAGCTGAGCACATTGCACGATGTGTGGAGTGCCAGCGGGTCAAGGTTGAGCACCAAAAGCCAGGAGGGCTTCTACAGTCACTGCCGATACCAGAATGGAAATGGGAGCATATCACGATGGATTTTGTATCAGGGTTGCCGAAGACATCGCATGGGAATGATTCTATATGGGTGATCGTCGACAGATTGTCCAAGACAGCCCATTTTCTTCCAACCAAGACGACTCAGACTTTGGAACGATTGGCTGTGCTTTATATCAGGGAGATCGTTCGATTACATGGAGTCCCTGTATCCATTATATCTGATCGCGATCCACGATTTGTATCTAAGTTCTGGAGGAGTCTACAGAAAGCTATGGGCACTGAGTTGAGTCTTAGCACTGCATACCATCCCGAGACAGACGGACAGTCTGAGAGGACGATACAAACATTGGAGGACCTACTGAGATTTTGTGTCATTGATTTTAAAGGAAGTTGGGAGGATCAGCTACCGTTAGTAGAGTTCACGTATAACAACAGCTACCAATCCAGTATTGGTATGGTGCCGTATGAGGCACTATATGGCAGGCAGTGTAGATCTCCACTATGCTGGACGGAAGTGGGTGATAGGAAGCTATTTGGGCCAGAGATAGTAGAGCAGACCACCGGTAAGATTCATTTGATCAGGCAGCGTTTACTAGCAACTCAGAGTCGACAGAAGAGTTATGCTGACACGAGGAGACGAGAGTTGGAGTTCACGACAAGCGACTATGTGTTCTTGAAGGTATCACCAATGAAAGGAGTGGTCAGATTTGGCAAGAGAGGGAAACTCGGACCCCGATACATTGGACCGTTCAGGATTGTTGGACGAGTTGGACCAGTAGCATATCGGCTAGCATTGCCATCCGAGTTAGCTCACGTACATGATGTGTTCCATGTTTCGATGTTAAGAAAATGTGTGCACAACCCAGATCAAATAATCGAACACGAGCCGCTAGATGTTCAGGAGGATTTGAGTTATGTTGAGCAGCCGGTACAGATCTTAGACCAACGAGAGCAAGTTCTACGGAACAAGACCATTCCATTAGTAAAGGTATTATGGAGGAATTCTCGACTAGAGGAAGCCACATGGGAACGAGAAGAGGAAATGCGTACTCAGTATCCTCATTTATTTGCATCATGATTTGGTTAAGTTTGGGGACCAAACTTATTTAAGGGGGGAAGAATGTAATACCCTGACCCATTGTAACCGAGCCAACATGGTCTAATGTTACGATAATGAAATAAATTTGGTTAAATTTCAATAGTGGGAATGTACGGATGAAGGTCACGATAAACGGATGACAATAATAAAAGAAATAAAATTAAAAAGGGGAGGAAACAAAATGGAAAATAAAAAGGAAATAAGAATTAGAAAAATAAATTAATAAGTAAAGTAAAAATTTAGAAATAAAAAGAAAATAAAAAAAAAAGAATTGGATTAAAATAGGAAATTTAATATGGAAATAATATATGTATATATGGAGGTAAATAGGTGTAAATATATAGTTATATATATATATATATATATATAAACACATAAGGTGTAAGTTACCTGAAGAAGAAAACAGAAATAAAGAGGAGAAGGAAACTGGAAAGGTGCGGGAGAGAGAGAGAGAGAGAGAGAGAGAGAGAGAGAGAGAGAGAGAGAAATTTAGTGAGGGGTGTTTCTCTTGTTTTATATAAACAGCCCATACGTTAGAATCAGAGGAAGAAGAGAAGAAAAAAAAAAAAAACAGAAACAGACGGACGGCTGGTCGCTAGAACAGAGGAAGAAAAGGAAGGAAAAGAGGAAGAAGAAGGAGGAGATAGGCCAAGGGGCACCTTGCGTGAGTTGTGAAAAAAGCAGAGGAGGAAACGAGCCAAGACAAACCGGGTCTGGGCAGTGAATTCGGAAGTGAAAGCCGTGATCGCTCTGTACGCACGATTGGGTGAGTGTGAGTAATTTTCAGTGTCTAAATTTGTTCAAAGCATGAATTATTGTGTGATATAGATTTTTTGAAGCATGGGAAATTATTTGATTTATGCATGGATATAGTTAGTGTTGGAATTGTTAGAATTGAATCAAGGAAAACAAAAATTTAACAAAACCGGACAGAATTTAAAACTGGGCGCAACATTGAAAACGGAGGAGAAAAACTGATCGGGTGGGGCGATTTTGTTGCGATTAATTGGGCTAGATCATGGGTAATTGATTCTCTTGGGTGTAGGGAAATTTTAGAATCAAATTGGGATTGAAACCGTAGGAGAAAAACGGAAGGGAAAGGGGCTGCCGGAAAATCGCACAGCCCTTGTTGCGCTACTGTTCCAGCCATTTTGGGAGTGCTCCGGCACTCTGATTTGAAATCCGACGGTAGATTTGAGTTGTCCATGATCTGTAGGTATGAACCCCGCTGAAAAACGCAAGAAACCCATCACCGGCGAGTCGCCGTTGACGAAGAAGACAACCTGTACACCGGAAAAGGCTGCTGCGCGGCTGCTGTTTTCCGATTTTATTTTGGCCAAACCGGGTCAGGTCTGACCCGACCCACCCATTCAGATGACTGCCCAACACTTGTACTTCATGGGTAAATTTTTAAATTCGAGTTTAGATAGTGTTTGGTTAGAAAGGAGAGCTATCCAATGGTTGGGTTAAACTTGAACAGGAAATGAAAAAAAATAATAATAACGAGGAATGGAAAATTTGTATGGGCAGTGAACTGAACCTGTGACCAAAGGAATAAGGGCAAGAAGCTTAGCCACTGTGCCACCAAGGCACATGTGGTCTGTTTGGGCTCAAATACGATATGTATTGGCCAGATTAATTAATTTAAATAAATGATTTAAATTAATAAATTTTAAATTTAATTTCGACGCCTAAATTAGTAGAAAGAATAATGAAAACTTACTATTTTGGACCCTCTGAATTTAATAGTGAGGTCCGTTTTACGAGACGGAGTCCCGAAAAAATAAAATAGCCGTAGAATGCCAAAATGACCAAAATGTCCCTACGTCAAAGGTGAGTCAAACGGACTCCGATTTAGTTAAGTAAATAGTGAATTTTTATTAATTCAAACCTATTGGACTCAACGGTGAAGTCCAAATTATGAAAACAGAACCCAAAAAGTAGAGACACGTAAATGACCATTTTGCCCTTGGATAAATTAAGTTTAAAATGGAAATCGTAAAACATAAATTAGTAAGGGAGGTATTTAGAATAACGAGGCATAAATTCGGTAAATGATATGAAAGCTGAAACGTGTTTATTGATTTATAGGCAAGTCAAAAGGAAAGAAGAAAGTCACGGGATATTAAGACGTTGATGAGGTAAGTGGATTCCTATCTTTGATACGTGGTTTCCAAGCCACGTTCTTTCTATTACTGCCAATCTTGTACTCTTATATGTACTCACTGTCATTGTTTCCCACCATGGATATTGCTTTACCTGGTGGATGCCTATTGGTTGATGTTGGATGATTGATTCATTTCATTGATATCCATTTACTATATGTTATGTTATGATGTTCCATGTTTTGTATGTTCATATGGAATACTATAGAATCTTAATTTATGTTAAGTGCCGGGTTTTGTGCTCAGTCACATTACCTATCTGATGCTATCTGATTGACTGGGACCTACGGGTCAAAAAGACTTATGGCAATTATGGCGTTTTTACGCAGTAAGGTTAATGGGCATTTTATATGCATTTATGTTAATGGGGGTATGCCGGGCCCCAAAAGACCGAGGGTCTGCCAAACCCTGAACAGAGTAAAGGCATCATCCATGTTAATTGATATAGTTCTATGTTGATTGGTTTGATTCATTGGACTTGATTGTGACCGTTTCATTGTGGCAATATTTATGTTGATCGTGTTCATTGAGCCTATTCTTTATTCATGTTATGTTGTTACTCTTGACAGTTATTGAACGTTATTATTCATTGATTACTCTTGACCGTTATGGTACCTTGTCATTTATTGGCCATTGAGGCATTTTACAGTTGACTGAAATCATTGTCATGACTAGCTATCATGTTACCTTGACTTGTATTCATTTATGTCATCCCCACCCGTATTGGGGATAGGCTTCTACTTACTGAGTTTGTAGCTCACCCCTTACTAAATTTTTTCAGGTGAGCATGTTATGGAACCACAGTAGGAGATTCAAAGCGTAGGGAGACGGTTAAGGAGCACAGTAGAATACAATAGTTCTCCCATGCATTCACCACCTGAAACGAGGGTTTATGTTTAAGTTATGTTGGTTTACGTTGGGATTGGTCAGACTTATTTTAGTTTTGGAACAATGATGTAATAAGACTTCCGCACTTTTATGTTATGGTTATATGTTTTATTGTTATCATTGGTAAAAGAATGAAAAAAGTAGGGACGGCCATTGGGTCGGCCCCACGACACGAGATCCGCATAGGGTGGGTTTCGGGTCGTGACATGCCCCTTCTATCTTTTGGTTTATTTTTCTCTCAACGCACGGGTATATATATATATATATATCTATATCTATAAACACCACACAACCGCTTTGGCCCCTCACTCTTCAGCCCCTTTTCTTGACAAATTCCTTGATATTTCCTGCCTTTCTTTTCTATCTCTTATGCTTTTTTATTCTTGATTAGTTTATTAGTGATATACCATAAAAGGACAAGCCAATCAACACTTGACACGTATGACCACAGTCCGATTTATGTTCGACTAGCATGATTCTCGCTCAGCCAATGACATCCAGATCATCACATAAGGTCGGAAATGACCAAACAAATATATCCAGAACTGACCACAGGGTCCAGACCATAGCTTCAGATCTCGTCACCGCCTTAGCGAATTCCGAGCAGAGAATAAGGAAGCAGTCTCCAATACGGAAACTACCATTTATGATTATCTCCATCTACGACTCAATGCCCACAAGGTATCTGCAATCTCCGATGATCATATCCCTATATTCATGGCGTCGAATCCTAATCAACTTAGGAAAGCTTCGGCCTATATATTAAACCCTAGAGGTACGCTTTTATTTTCATGCTCATTCTTTGACTTTCAATACAGTCTTTCAAATTCCCTTACTTACTTAAGCATCGGAGCGGCTACCGCCGGAGCCAATCCGGTGGTCCTCTGATCATCTTTCTGAGTGTTCTACAGGTCACGGAGCCCTCACGTGTTGCGAGTCAAAAAGTGCAGCATCAGTTTGGCGCCGTCTGTGGGAAACCAACTAATCTCTACGTGCTTTATTCGTAAACTCATCTTTCTCCCCACCGGAAAACCATGGCACCAAATCTCCGACCCCGACAGAATACTCAGAGTTCGCAAAACGCTCAGCGTCAGCCGCCTGCTCCACGCACAAGAGGACCAGCGGCCAACCCTATGCGACAAGAGATCGAAGCAATAAAACGACACAATGACCTGGTGCAGGAGCAGTTGCTAGCCATTACTAGAACGCTGGCCACGCTCACGCAGAACCAAGCGGCGGCTTCTCCTAGCCCGCCGGCCAACTTCGTTGCAGGAACGCAACCCCCGGTTGCCACAGGGAATGAAGAACTTCGTGGGCAGGCCCCCACTAACCAGCCTGAGCACCCTTCAGGCGTTGCTCACGATGGCCGAGATCCACAGCCATCAACAGTTCCTGGCTGGGGAACATCCGCTTTTGTCCCCGACGTGCATTACCCGAGCACTACTCGAGCCCCAACTCCGAGGGTTTCGGGAGCACCCCCGGCACCACAGGAACCTTATCATGCAGCGCCAGTCCCACCAGTTCGGATTCCTCCTCCATCCGAAGGGCGCACTCCACCCTATTACCCTGAAGCTGAGGCTGTCAGGTAGGGTTCACAAGATGTCAGACTCAGAGACCCGCGAAGGGTAGAGGAGATTGCCGAGTCTATGGACCGGACAATCGGCTTAAGAGGACCTCAGAACCCTCCAAAGCAAGACGAATTAGCCAGGCTGCTCGGAAGACTAGCCACACCGTTCACCTTCGCCATCATGTCCGAAGAGAGGCCTAGAAAGTTCGTGGTGCCCAAATTCACTCTCTATGACGGATCTGGAGATCCAGGGGATCACCTATCCCATTATCAGCATACGATGGCCCTTCACGGAGCTTCAGATGCTTTCATGTGCCGAACGTTCATCACCAGCTTGAAGGGAACAGCTCTGAAGTGGTTCCACAACCTCCCTCCGAACTCAGTTGCCAGCTTTTACGAGCTCGGTAGACAGTTCTTGGATAGATTTATGACCAGCAGAAGGCTCAGAAGGGGGCCAGAATTCCTGCTGAATGTTAAGCAGACCAGGGAAGAATCCCTCCGGGCCTACATTGCCCGTTTCAACACCGAGCTCACTGAGATCACAGATTGCAGCCCGAAGTTCCTTGTTGCGGCCCTTACTGCCAGGCTTGCCCAAGGTGGCTTCAGAGATTCCTTGACAAAGAGCCCCCCGGCCGATATGGCAGCATTGATGGATCGGGCCAAAAAATACATCAACCTGGAAGAAGCCAACCGCTCAGCCCAGAAGGGCAAGGATCAGACCCAGAGGGATAATCCGAAGCGGGAGGACCATAAGAAGGAGGATCACAGAAGAGACTCCAACAAAAAGAGGGTCAGGAGCCCAGAGAAGAAAACAGCTCCCAGAGCGGTGTACAACTCCGCACCAAGGGAGTTCACCAACTTCACGCCTTTGAACACTACTCCGAACCAGGTACTCCGGCAGATCCGAGATCGGGAGAACCTGAGGTGGCCAGAGCCGATCAAAGGAGATCCCAGCCTGCGGGACCAAAGTAAGTACTGCAATTTCCATAAAGATCATGGGCATACTACTAACACTTGCAGGACCCTCCGATATGAGATAGAACAGCTCATAAAGAAGGGACGTCTTCGGGAGTTCGTCAAACAAGACGGAAGGCAGAACCCCCAAGAAGACAAGCCTCAGCAGCGGCCAGATCAGAGGCCCGAACAGAGGCAAGAGCAGCGGGAAGGACGAAACGAGCCTCAGAGGCAGAACAACCATGTTATCTACGTCCTCCATGCTGACTCCCCTGTTACAGGAATGTCTAACAGGGCAAGAAAAAGATATGCTCGGGAGGCCAGAACCGCCCCAAACATCTTGCAGGTCTCCAACGTCGAAAAGAGGCTCAAGCCAGGGCCAGAGATCCAGTTCACCGAGCAAGATCTAGCAGGGGTACACTGCCCTCACAGTGATGCCCTTGTTATCACCCTCAGAATCGCCAACTTCGAAACTAGAAGAGTCCTAGTCGACACTGGCAGCTCAGTCAACATTCTATTCTATGAACCGCTTAAGCGGATGGGCATAGACCAGGACAGCGTCAAGCCCACCACTGCCGTAATGGCAGCTTTTGATGGCAGCCTCAGCACCCCCCTGGGGAGAGTTGACCTTCCTACCACTATTGGGGAAGGTGAAGGGCAGAAGACCACCATCTCTGAGTACATGGTGTTGAACATGAAGTCTCCATACAACGTCATCATCGGGAGACCCTGGTTACACCAGATAGGGGCGGTCACTTCGACCCTTCATCAGTGTCTGAAGTACGTCCACAATCAGAGCATGCACTCGGTCCGGGGATGTCAGCCAACCTCACGAGAATGTCACGCTATTGCCCTCAAGGAGACAGCTCCAAAATAGCAATTACAGTACACTCGGGACTGTGCAGATCCGGTTTTCACTCACACTCCCGAGGTGGAAGATTGCCCATCCGGCGTTGAAGAGCCCCTGAGCCCAAGGGGACGAGATAGCCGAGCCAAGCCTGTTGGCGAGCCCATCAAGATACTGGTCAGTTCAGAAGCAGAGGGGCGTTATTTGTACATCGGCCCAGACCTTACGCCCGCCGAGCAAGAAAAGATAGTCAAGTTTCTAAAGAACAACCTCTCTATCTTTGCTTGGGAAACTAGGGACATGGAGGGAATAGATCCTAATCTGATAACTCACAAACTAATGGTAGATCCAGATCACCCCCCGGTCAGACAGAAGAGAAGACCGATCGCTCCCGAACGGCATCGGGTTATAAACGAAGAAGTCCAGAGGCTGCTGGACGCTAGGATGATACGGGAAGTTTTCTATCCCGAGTGGTTAGCCAACACTGTGCTCGTCAAGAAGAAGAACGGCAAGTGGAGAGTCTGTGTTGACTATACAGACCTCAACAAAGCATGCCCCAAGGACAGCTTTCCACTACCGAGAATAGATCAACTGGTTGACGCCACTGCAGGGCATGAGCTTATGAGTTTCATGGACGCCTACTCTGGATACAACCAGATCCAGATGTACCCTCCAGATCAGGAAAAGACCGCCTTCATAACCGAAAGAGGACTCTACTGCTACAGAGTGATGCCTTTCGGTTTAAAGAATGCTGGAGCCACTTACCAACGGTTGGTGAACAAGATGTTCAGCCCACTGCTTGGTAGCACCATGGAGGTATACATCGACGACATGCTGGTAAAGAGCCTCCAAAAAGGCAGCCACCTCCAGCACTTAGCCCAGACCTTCGATATCCTCAGACAGCACAAGATGAAGCTCAACCCCTCGAAATGTACCTTCGGAGTTACGAAGGGAAAATTCTTGGGGTACATCGTCTCTCAAAGAGGTATCGAAGCAGATCCCACTCAGATCCAAGCCCTGATTGGACTGAAGTCGCCAAAGACCAGAAAGGAGATTCAGGCACTAAACGGCAGAGTCGCCGCATTGAGCAGATTCATATCCAAGTCCACCGATCGCTGCCTACCTTTCTTTAAAGCTCTAAAGGGCAGCAAGGCTTTGCAATGGACAGAAGAATGCGAGCTTTCCTTCCAAGAACTAAAAGAGTACCTAGCCTCTCCAGAGCTCCTGTCAAAACCTGTACAAGGAGAAAAGTTGCTCCTGTACCTAGCAGTCTCTGAGAACGCGGTCAGTTCCGCACTAATCAGACAGGACAAAGGAGTACAGAGGCCTATATTCTACGTCAGTAGGGCACTACTTGACACGGAGAAAAGATACCCAGAAGTAGAGAAGCTGGCCTATGCCTTGGTCATATCAGCCCGGAAGCTTCGACCTTACTTCCAGGCCCATCCAATTGAGATTCCAACTGCCTATCCTCTAAAATCAATACTGAGGAAACCCGAGGTATCGGGAAGATTGGTCAAGTGGTCTGTGGAACTAGGGGAGTTTGACATAGCATATGTACCCCGAAACTCCATTAAAGGGCAGACCTTAGCTGACTTTGTAGCCGAGTTCACCCCGGCACTGCAGAACGAAGCACAAAACGCCGAAACTACAGGAACCTGGCTGCTGTATATTGATGGATCGTCAACCGATCAAGGATCAGGGGTAGGACTGGTACTACAGTCCCCTGATGGACTCACATCGGAAAAAGCAATCAGCCTGGGATTTAGAGCTTCTAATAATGAAGCTGAATATGAGGCTCTAATCTTAGGGATGAAGCTTGCCCTGGAATGCGAGGTTCAGAACCTCGATGTCTTCTCTGACTCCCAACTGGTAGTAAGCCAAGTTTTGGGAGAGTTTGCCATTAAGGATGACAGGATGCTTCGGTATTCCGAATTGGTGAACCATATAAAGCATTCTTTCCAGACTTTCACTATCCAGAAGATTGAGAGAAGTTAGAACTGCAGAGCAGATGCTCTGGCTAACATGGCCTCCCGTCTCAAGTCTGAAACAGACTCCACCGTTAAAATCTCTTTTCAGCCAGGATCCAGCATTGAGGAAGCATCAGTTGCTCAGATTAATGAACAGACCCAGAGCTGGATGACCCCAATCCTCCAGTATCTAAAATCCGGGCTCCTCCCAGAGGATAAAAACAAAGCCAGGAGAATCCGAATCAGAGCGGCTCGGTACCTGATCTTGAACAACAAACTTTATAGGAGGTCATATTCTCAACCTCTGTTAAAGTGTTTGGCTCCAGACGAGTCACAATATGTTTTGGCTGAAATTCACGAGGGAATTTGCGGGAATCACAATGGGGGCAGAACTGTAGCCCACCGAGCTCTATCACAGGGCTACTACTGGCCTGGCATGCTGAAACAGGCTAAAGAATATGTTCGGAAGTGTGACAAATGTCAGAGATTCGCCTCGTACCAACACCAGCCTCAGCACGAGCTCATCCCGATTCCTAGTCCCTGGCCCTTTGCTCAATGGGGAATGGACATTGTGGGCCCGTTACCACGAGCACCTCCAAATAGGAAGTACCTCCTCGTGGCTATCGACTACTTCTCTAAATGGGCTGAAGCCGAGCCTTTAACACATATTACAGAGAAGGAAGTCGAAAGCTTCACCTGGAAGAACATTGTCTGCAGATTTGGCATACCACGTGTAATTATCTCGGATAATGGGACACAATTTACTGGTAAAGGCTTCAAGGCATTCTGCGAAAATCTCAACATCAGGCAGCACTTTGCCTCTCCAGGCCATCCACAAGCAAATGGGCAGGCAGAGGTCACCAACCGAACAATCCTTGATGGGTTAAAGAAAAGGTTGGAGCAAGCCAAAGGGAGGTGGGCAGAAGAGCTCCCAGGAGTCCTTTGGGCCTACCGTACAACCAGAAGAACTCCCACCTCCGAAACACCCTTCTCATTAGCCTATGGGACAGAAGCAGTAATTCCGGTTGAAATCGGTATGCCAACTCTGAGGACTGAGGCCTTTGAGCAAGAATCCAATGATCAGCAGCTGATGGAGAACTTGGATTTGCTCGAAGAGAGAAGGGATCAGGCTAGCATCAGGATGGAAGCCTACCAACAAAGAATGGTCAATAAATCCAGGATAGGACTCAAGACAGTCAGCTTTCAAGTTGGAGACTTCGTCTTAAGAAGAGTCTTTCAGAACACCAAGGATCCCACCATGGGAAAGTTGTCACCAAATTGGGAAGGCCCCTACAAAGTGACGAAGGTCGTTCGACCTACCACTTACTGGCTTGAAGACACGACTGGGAAACCTGTTCCTAGGCCATGGAACGTAGAACACTTGCGGAAGTATTATCAATAAAAATTTTTTTCTTTTACTTCCTTAAAACTGTTCATCTATGAATGCACAGGCCACCAGAGCCTGGTCCATAATGTACGAGTATTCACTCGGTCCATCTATTAATGCACAGGCCTTCAGAGCCTGGTCCATCTATTAATGCACAGGTCTTATGACTTGGTCCATCAACTAATGCACAAGTCTCATGACTTGGTCCATCTATTTATGCACAAGTCTCATGACTTGGTCCATCTATAATGCACAGGCCTTCAGAGCCTGGTCCATAATGTACGAGTGTTCACTCGGTCCATCTATTAATGCACAGGCCTTCAGAGCCTGGTCCATCTATTAATGCACAAGTCTCACGACTTGGTCCATCTATAATGCACAGGCCTTCAGAGCCTGGTCCATAATGTACGAGTGTTCACTCGGTCCATCTATTAATGCATAGGCCTTCAGAGCCTGGTCCATCTATTAATGCACAAGTCTCACGACTTGGTCCATCTATAATGCACAGGCCTTCAGAGCCTGGTCCATCTATTAATGCACAAGTCTCACGACTTGGTCCATCTATAATGCACAGGCCTTCAGAGCCTGGTCCATAATGTACGAGTGTTCACTCGGTCCATCTATTAATGCACAGGCCTTCAGAGCCTGGTCCATCTATTAATGCACTAGTCTCACGACTTGGTCCATCTATAATGCACAGGCCTTCAGAGCCTGGTCCATCTATTAATGCACAAGTCTCATGACTTGGTCCATCTATAATGCACAGGTCTTCAGAGCCTGGTCCATCTATTAATACACAAGTCTCATGACTTGGTCCATCTATAGTGCACAGACCTTCAGAGTCTGGTCCATGCTATACAGATCTTAAATACTTGGCTCATAAAATATGCAGGCCTGCCGAGCCTAGACTACTCTAATGCACAGGCCTTCCGAGCCTGGTCCGTCTTCAATTAGCAGATTCTGTGATCCGGTCTATCCAAAGGCAGGAGTTCCGAGCATCTATCAACTAAAATTTCCTAAGATCGAAACACCTCGGATCTGATACTTATATTATTTGGCTTATCTGCCGAACAAACCAATACTGTGGTTCCAACTAAAGAAAATATCAGATCTGAGAAGAAGAAATTCAGCTTTATTGATAACTCAAAAAATTTACATCAGTACCAAGACATTACAGAAGCTATTACAGAAGCTATTACAGAAGCTATTACAGAAAATATTACAGAAGCTATTACAGAAGCTATTACAGAAACTATTACAGAAGCTATTACAGAAGCTATTACAGAAGCTACGCTTGGCAACATAATGGCTCTTCTCCTGGGATGATAAAGGGGCACAAAATCCAAAACCTTCAAAACCGCCTTCATCGGCTCCATTTGAAAGGAAGGAACCCTGAACCCCAGTCTGCATCAAGTAGTGCCCAGGCCATTTCATCATCACTATCACTGGTCCCATGACCAACGGATGATAAGGGCTCTGAGCCTCAGGAGACTTTTCATTCTCCACCTTTGTAATCGGCATGACTCCTCAGAAGAGTAGAGCAAGGGTCTCTGCCAAGTCACATGGGGGAGAAGGTAACCCACCTTCAATCTTCTTCTTCACACCGTCTGTTTCACCCCAGCCACTTAGAGCAAGGGTCTCTGACAGAGCGTGAGGAAGGGGAGGCAACTCACCTTCGTCTTCATCACCAACACTCCAGGCCTCGGTTGAATCAGGGAGGGGCCACCACCAATCGGAGAAATCTCGACCGGA
Source organism: Nyssa sinensis (assembly GCA_008638375.1). Taxonomy (NCBI): domain Eukaryota; kingdom Viridiplantae; phylum Streptophyta; class Magnoliopsida; order Cornales; family Nyssaceae; genus Nyssa; species Nyssa sinensis. The sequence continues at coordinate 31,459,954 of CM018032.1, forward strand.
TGCCAGAGGAAACAAGAAGACTTGGGCCTCCTTCAATCCTTCCTTGGAGACTGAAAAAAGGGGGAGGTTAACTCTCGGCCACAGGCTCATTATTCCTAACTCAGGCAAGGAATCTTCCATCATCTCCGGACGAATGGGAGAAACTCCGGCAGCATATGAGGTTTCTCTCACGAACAAATCGGGGAGCAAAAGGGTTGAGCGCAACCGTATGCCCCGTTTCCATATATATAGACCCTTGGAGTCCAAAAGCCACCCAACTGAACCGTCGCAACGGTGAAAAAGAGAGTGGCCTCGAAAACCCAAACGACGGTCGAATGACTAAGCGGTGCATTAAATAAGCCTCTTCAATATACCAAGAGACAGAGTACAGAATTCTCAAGACAAAGACCAAACAGATCGGATATATCCCAATCCCAAGTACTCAGCATACCGAGCATCATAATAACGAGCACAAGCTGCTCGGTTAACCTCACAGACTCTTAATTCAGAGCAGTCTATCTCAGAGCTCTACAGAAATCCACTCCCACTCTGTCTGGCTATATCTACTTTCTCGTCCTATTTTAATAAGGCAGATCTATATTCACTATTCAATGACAAGTATTGAAGATTAGAAAGCAACTGTTTGATCTAGCATGCAAAGGGTTCAGAGCAGCCACACTTGCAACAAAATTCACAAGAGGGAAAAATACAAGCAGAATCTGAAGAAAAGTCAATCTTATTGATCAAAAGGGAAAATATGTTCACTACATCAAAAAAAAAAAAAAAGAGTCAAAAGCCTATAAAAGCCTCAGGATTTCCCAGAGGGGCCTGCATCCTCTTCCAAATTAAGGGCACGAGCCCCAGCAGTCTTATCCGGATCAGGACGAGATGAGGTAGGTTCAGGAGGAACGATTGATGACACATCAAAGTCCGGGAACTGAAGTTGGAATCTAGTTCGAAAATTCTCAAAGCCGAGCAGGATCAGGTCATCACCCATCTGATCAACTTCATCTTTTAATTCCATCTCAACCTCAGCTTTGGCTTGACCAACTGCCTCCTGAACCTTCTGATCAATGGAACTACGGAGACCAACCAACTCCGCCTCAAGCCTCTCAACCTTCTGAGCAAGTATGTCCCTCTCAGATTCTGCTACCTTAAGGCTGGTGGTAGCTTCATTCAGACCCTCTTCAGCAGACTGAATTTTGGAACGGGCTGTTCCGAGCTCCAGTCTCATCTCATTCACCTCCGTCCTCAGCTTCTCGGCCTCCTCAAGGCCCATGGGGGTCACCATCAGAGCAGCTAAACTATGCATGCTCTATATAAAGCAGGACAGATAAATTAGAGTAAAACAAATGAGCAAACAAGGAAGTCAGGGAAAGGCTTCAGAAGTTACCTTCATCTGGAGAGTCATCATCTCAGTCATCAGTTTGGAGGGATCATCCCCTCTGTACCGGTGTGGGCCCTGAGCCCATATCTGATCAAATGCCTTCTTGGCAATGTGATCATCCGGCCCAACAAATGGCTCGGAAGGTGTGGCAGGTGCTTTCCCCTTCCTAGACCTCTTGATCGGACCAGAAGGAGCAGGAGGAACGGCCGATACGGGGATGGTAGGCTCGGCTTCCTCAGCCTCGGCAGGGGAGGGCTCAGGGGAACCAAAAATCAATCTCCTCCTCTTCACTTCTAGAGGAACATCAGGCTCAGCTTGGGAGGAAGCCTCCCCCACCACTTGGGGCTTCGGCACTTCCCACCTCGAGGCTAGCCTCTTCTTAAACTCTGCACTACGGGTGGCCATGACACGGTCCGGAGTGACGATAACAGTATGAGCCCGGTTAGAAGTTGAAAGCAAAGCCCGGTACTGATCCTGCAGAGCCTTAGTGAACTCGGGCTTCTACCGAGCACTCTTGACTGCACAAAGGAAATGAAAGATACCACGTTTGTCAGTCCTGAGGATATAAGCAAAGCTAAAGCAAACCCAAGGGAATAAGCCTCACCCCTATGACCCGTAACACAAGGAAACGACGAGGTCTCTCCGGCCTGGAAATCCTTATGCTCCCATCCTCCTCCAACGAAGAAGTACCACTTCTTCCACGTCTTGTTGGAAGTAGGAACGGAAGACAGGGGTCGGAACCCCTTCTCAAAGGACATATAGTAGAGGCCCTCTGCCTACTTGAACTTCAGATCCATATTGCTACGGATCAAGTCCAGAGACACGTCCACTTTGTTCAGGTGCCCCATCACCATAAATCCTAGAAGATGCCGCCAGCTATTGAGATTCAGGTCGGCGGGGCAGAGCTTGAACCAACAGAAGAATTGCCTGACTAAATCCGGCAATGGAAGCCTTAAGCCCATTTCAAACCAGGCAAGGAAAACACAAATCTCCCCGGCTTTAACATCTTGGGGACGGTCCATGGGTCCTGGAACTCTGCAAGTCACATTTGGGGGAAATTCGAATTTCACCCTCCATTCATCTAAGAGGCTTTGAGTGACGGCACTCTCACCCTCTTCTCTATGAGAAGACCTACCAGAGGTCTCCCCGGCCCTGTCTCGGGGCTCTTCGAAAGCATCAACTATTCTAACCCCTGGACTAGGGGGAGGTTCGACAGGCCCCTCCTCAATAATTTCAAGAGCAGGGTTACCTACATCTCCTACAACAGGCGGACCAGCCATTTCAGAATGGTCTCCCACTCCCTCATTCACAATTTGAGATTCCGAAGGAGCAGACATTATTCTCAGACTCAAGAAGAAAGAAGCAAGAGAGGGGGAAAAATCAGTCGAACCTGTTTTCACTTAGGGGATCTGTATTCTTCAAGGTCGCACGAACCAACAATGGCGAATGAAATCTTCTAGCACAGTAAAAATGTCGAGGGAAAGGTCATTTCAAAAATCTCATCCCGTATTTATAAACACGGTATCAGAAGGGACCCACCAAGCCCAAACGCCATGACGGTTCAGAACAATGATGTTCTCGAGAAAACCAACTGTCCGCCCAGTGTAATTGTGACCTTGAAAAGACTTAATCACCGACTACGCAATAAATGGCGCCCCAACAATTGTCTTGGAAGGCGAACAAGCGAGATACATAACTCTCTTAGCCCTAGTTACTTACATCAAACTAGGACTCGGGGGGGGAGTAACTGATATACCATAAAAGGACAAGCCAATCAACACTTGACACGTATGACCACAGTCCGATTTATGTTCGACTAGCATGATTCTCGCTCAGCCAATGACATCCAGATCATCACATAAGGTCGGAAATGACCAAACAAATATATCCAGAACTGACCACAGGGTCCAGACCATAGCTTCAGATCTCGTCACCGCCTTAGCGGATTCCGAGCAGAGAATAAGGAAGCAGTCTCCAATACGGAAACTACCATTTATGATTATCTCCATCTACGACTCAATGCCCACAAGGTATCTGCAATCTCCGATGATCATATCCCTATATTCATGGCGTCGAATCCTAATCAACTTAGGAAAGCTTCGGCCTATATATTAAACCCTAGAGGTACGCTTTTATTTTCATGCTCATTCTTTGACTTTCAATACAGTCTTTCAAATTCCCTTACTTACTTAAGCATCGGAGCGGCTACCGCCGGAGCCAATCCGGTGGTCCTCTGATCATCTTTCTGAGTGTTCTACAGGTCACGGAGCCCTCACGTGTTGCGAGTCAAAAAGTGCAGCATCAATTAGCATATTTATATATATATATATATATATGTATATTATATCAAGCACACACACTACACACACAATAGTAGACACACACACTTCACTCTCTGATCGACACTCCTAATCACACACTCACAAGCATGCTTTGCATGTTGTGTGTGTATATATATAGATATTTGTATATTATGTATATATAGTTATATTACTTTATGTATACATGTATATATACATTTAATTATACATATATTTATACTTAGTTTATACATGTATATACACTCACTTATACATATGCACACATATTTTTATTCACATGTACATACACTTATTTTTGTAGACCTATACACATATGCATACGTACACATGCATGTGTCTGCATACGTGCACGTCCTTTCGATGCTCAGATTTGAGTTGCTCGGTATTGACTATAGAAATCGAAACCATTCACATTCCAAAATCGTTCAGTGCATATGATATCATGATATAGAGCTTAAATAGCTCAAGGTTACAACTGATGGTACACTATTCAAGCTAGTCTATCTCGGTTTACGTGCTAACTCGGGTCCGAGTATTACATTCTTTCCCCCTTAAAATAATTTTGTTCCCAAAATTAGTACATACTAGGGTGGAAAATGTAACTACTAAGATGAAAATAACTGAGGATACTCGGTATACATATCGAGGCATATATTGGCCTACGGGCACGATTTTCTATATTGTCTCAGTTTTTCGTATAGTGGTCCTAGATACTCGGGGTTGCTTGTAATTTACTTCTCGTATATTAAATATCAAATATCCCACTATTGGTGAATCATACTATTTGTCTCAAACTACGTGTCTATTCTGTACATAACTTACTATGCTAGCTTGGTCTCTTTTGGTTTTACATTTATCGGCTCGGTCTATTCGTACTTGGCTTGTCCTAATCTCATAATTCCCTGAGGTCATGACTTCTACTATTTATCTCAGTATGCGTACTCCTTACTATATACTAAGTACCATGATAGTTTGGTACATTTTGGAATAGATTGTTCTTGGTATGAATCTGATCTCGGTTTACTTTTGGTACTATGCTTATGGCTTGGTCAAATCTTGGTATTATTATTTGACTCTTTTGGGACAAAAATGGATTTATTCTATTTTATTTTGGGTTGGGGTATTACATTCTATCCCCCTTAAAGTGAGTTTTGTCCATAAAACTCGAACATTCAAAATCTAGAAAACTCTAGGCTTGTTTCCATCTGTCTTTTGGACATATACTATTCTACTTGAATCTCGTTCTGTAATTACTACTTTTAGTCATGTACTCTATTCTCTTTCATACAGTCTTATATTCCTATATAAATTCTAACATTGATCACGGTTATACTGCATCTTGCATTAAGTTCTGTTCTCTATCATATATTACGTTTTTCTTTAATCATTATTTAACTAACTCCTTTCTTTAGAGAATTTTTTGTAACGATACTAGGAGTTTCTATATACTTTGTGTATTTTCTGGGTTATATAATCATGTGATTCATTTTATTTGTGACTTATTACAATGATTTAAGCTTCTCTAAAATCAGACAGTTCATAATTCCTTTACTGTTCATAGACCTTTACTTTCTTCTATACTTGTAAGCATTCTTCTAGTAGGTTCTACAATGCCACATATCATTTTATTTTACGATTCTCTCTAAATGATCTACTACCCTTTCAGTCTTTTTGCCATCATTTAGATCACATTAATCTCTAAAAGTTACTCAAGATTGTTTATTACTTACTTTCACTTAGCTTGACAAAGTACCATCCTTTATTCATATCAAATCTACTACTCAGGTCACTAAGGTTTATCAGACCTTTTTCTAACACTTATTCATCATATATCAGCCTTTTCTCAAAATCATCACATTTCATAAATGTTAGGTTCTAACAGTCTTGCTCGCTTAGTAACTGTCTTCTAAGCTCTTTTCCTCCTTACCTTATCAGGGTCTATCTATAATTTACTCAAGACTTTTCATATTTCTAGTACTTCATCAAATCATTTAGAGTATCAACTCCCTCTGTACTTACCCATTAAGTTCCTTCAGACTATCTCTCATCTCCTGATTCATTTCTACATCTATTACCTTTCAGAATGTAAGTATTCCAATTAGATGTTAACCCTCACAAATACTGCCTTTCCTAGTGTTACTGCTCTGTCTAGATGTCACTATTAATTCTACTACCTTTCCACAGTATTACCATTCCATTTAGATATTACTGTCAAATCTCAATAATTCTCATCATTTAACTTTAAATATACTACTAGTCTTAAGATTACTATTTACTTGCTCATCTTAGTTGTTCAAGAATCATCAACTTTCATCATAACACATAATCTCTTTCCAAAAACTAGATAACCTTTAGTCTCTTAACTTGCTTTCATCTTCTAGCAGTCACAAATCATTAATTGTTTTTAAATCATCAATTTTATTCTCAGATCAACTAATAACTATGTATCTATGATCTATACCTCATATACTCTATGTATATCATTCATTACTAATGATTTCCCAAATGTATAACATTCTTTGATAATGACCCTTTCAAGAGTCGCTATTCAGTCTATCTCGTTTATCAAGTAATCATTCATATCTATAACAGTATGTATTTCAATCTAAAGATTATAAATTTTTGCATTTAAATCTACTATTACTCTTTGAAGTTTATCAATCACTTACTCATTTAACTCATCGATTTCTTTAAAATTCTACGAGTTAACAGTATGTCGTTCTAATACTCGTATATCTATACTACTCATTCTGTAATGACCCGCATCCACCTAGCAACATATTGTCCACTTTGGGCCTTCGGCCCGCACAGTTTTGTTCTTGGTAGTGGGCTTGCCCCTCCCAAAAAGGCATGTTGCTAAGGAGAGGCGCAATCCTACTTATGAACACCTTCACCCTTCCTTCCCCAAGCGATGTGGGATGGCTTCCTCCTCTCCCCCTTTGGAACTGACATCCGCGGCAGGGCTCCTTAGCCTGGCCATGCCACACTTTCCAACTGGGTCAGGCTCTGATACCATCTGTAAAGACCCACATCCACCCAGTAACATATTGTCTGTTTTAGGCCTTCGGACCGCATGGTTTTGTTCTTGGTAGTGGGCTTCCCCCACCCCAAAAGGCCTGTTGCTAGGGAGAGGCGCAATCCTACTTATGAACACCTCACCCTTCCTTCCCCAAGCGATGTGGGATGGCTGCCTCATCACGACCTATGACCCACCCTATGCCGATCTCGTGTCGCGCACCCGATTCGACGCTGCTTGTCGGACCAAGGGTCTCAACTTGCTACATAATCAGTGCTACTAACATGCAACAACTAAAATGCGGAAGAAAATAAATAAAAGCTACATGTGATATATATAATGTTTACAAAATGCAGAATACAAAATTTCTTAATACAACTGTTCATCCCCAAGATGTGGATAACATGGGAGAGCTATAAGACTGCCTGTACTAAGTATTACACTACAACTTCAAAAGCAAATGTCCATTTTGTAGCTATTAGACTCTATGGTTTGTCCTCAATATTTGTGCCTATAAGTCAAATGTTGTGTAGCATCTAATGAGCTATGAAAACTCAGTAAGTAATACTCCTTTACTCTGCCATGTTTACAGGTGTATATAAAGATGCTAGCTAGTCAATGAATATATAGCTCAATATCAAATGATAGAAGTCAAATAATAAGGAAATAAAATATGTTCTGTTAACAATATTATACTACTACTATCATGAGCTGTCTCGAGCATAAATTGTATACTCTCAATAAAAAACAATGAAATCTCATGATCATTCATAATGAAATAAAATGATCAAGCTATGAAAATCAATAATAGATACTGATAACAACAAATTTGGATGCACTTTAACTTGGGGCCCGGCATACCCCTTAATTCATTTTATTCCCTCTTTCCTCGATCTCTCAACCAAGCACTAACCTGTTTGTTCAATACTCGCCTCGCAGATCCCACTTTAGCTGCCATTTTAATTGCCACTTTTGATTTCATTTTCTCGACCCGTAGATCTAGTAAGCATCAGATGGAGTTTGTATCTGAGAAAAAATCTGGCTACAATATAATATATCGAGATCATGCTAAATCCCATAAACAGTAAATGAAATAACACTATCTTAGCAGCGTAACAATAGTTCTCGAGGCTATGGTTACTAGACTGCTTCGAATATAACTGTCTGGCCCTCACGGCCCTAGGTATAAGTGTACAAAAAGGAATCCATGCACAAGTGTACAATCATGATCAAGATATATATAGAAATCAATAACTGTTTCCCATATGATAGGGCAATATCAATATGGCTAAATAAATACTGGTATATATGGAAGACAACAAGCAATATGCACAAGAACTATTGACATGGCTTGGAATGTAACACATGCAGAGATCGGATTATACTTAACTTTTACTGTCTCCAAAATAGAAGGATCTATACTGCCTTCTCCTTGCCCTTCGGTATTTCTAAGATTCATAAAATACGTTTCAGTCTATCGCTACATGAATTATGCTACTCATAAATTTTATGCCTCTATGCCATAAGTTCCTCTTTTACTAAAATAGACTCTACTATTAAATCCGGAACGTCGAAGAAAGTGAGTTTAGGCTTTTGCGAAACTTAATTCAGGACATCTGTACTAAAAAGGCCAAAATAGTCATTTTGCACATTTATGTGTCTTTATTTTTCGTGACCTCGTCTCGCACAATGGACTCCTCCTGTTGCTCTTAGAATGTCTGAGATAGTCAAAATACACTATTTACTTGTTTAAATTGGATTTCGCATTATTTTATTATTTATTAAATTAATTTAATATTATATTTATAATATATATATATATATATATATATATATATTCAGCCACCATTCGTAACACCAGCTTGCCTATCAAAATGGTTTGGGCTTGGGCTTCTCTTTCAAACTATCATGGGTTTGATTTCTAGGGGCTGCGCCCCTTAATTTTTTTTTCTGATTTTCTCAGAGCCAAACAGTGGCTAGCCCCTAGAACTGGAATAGCGTATCCCCATCCCCAATTCAATTTCTATTTTAATTTCTAAAGCCCTTAGCCAAACACTCCTAATTTAAGTTTTAAATTTAAAATAGTAACTTTCTAAACGATGCAGTATCAAGGCCATATGCCCCAACACGGTGCCGTTTCGGGGAAGACACTGTTCATTGTCTCCTTGACTTTTCGGTAGGGTTCCGTCACCTTCTCCGGCGTCGACAACCTTTTTCCGTCTAATTTTTAACCTCAGCTCAATGGGTTCTTCTTCCAAATTTCATGGAGATCATGAATCCAACCTTAGTTTCCAATTTCATTCACTATATCTACTCGAAATTGAGGGAAACCAAAGCTCCGATCAACTAAAAATTTTCAATTTTGAGCCTTTTCCTCCATTGTTTCAACTCTAAATTTATTCTAATCTTTTTTTGCACTTCATATCAATAATTTTCCATTGTTAAATTTAAGTTTAACACATAAAATATTAGAAATCAAATTTATTCCTAAAACTTGAAACTGTTTTTTCTACTTCAATTCTTGATCTTTTAGTTTGATTCAAATTGAAATTAAATCCATTTTTTTATGCTCTTTAAGATCTTACAGTTCAAACTATACGAATATCTTTAAATCTTAAAAATAGAAGAGACTTTTTCCACTCACCTGAATCTTGGATTTTTTCTGTTTGCAGTGGTTCCCTTTTCTTCTTCCTATGTTGCTCTCCTGCTTGCTCTAATTCCAACTCAGACCTCAGCTCCTCACTCCCCTTCTTTCTTTTGGTTTATTTTTCTCTCAACTCACGAGAATATATATATCTACAAACACCACACAACCGCCTTGGCCCCTCACTTTCCAGCCCCTTTTCTTGACCAATTCCTTCATATTTCCTGCCTTTCTTTTCTATCTTTTCTACTTACTTTTTCTTGATTAGTTTATTAGGATATATATATATATGAATATTATATCAAGCACACACACTACACACACAACAGGACACACACACACACCTCACTCTCTAGCCGACACTCCTAATCACACACTTACAAGCATGCTTTGCATGCTGTGTGTGTGTGTGTATATATATATATATAGATATTTCTATATTATATACATATAGCTATATTACTTTATGTATACATGTATATATACACTTAATTATACATATATTTATATTTAGTTTATACATGTATATACACTCAATTATACATATGCACACACATTTTTATTCACACGTACATACTCTCATTTTTTAAGACCTATACACACATGCATACGTACACATGCATGTGTTTGCGTATGTGCACGCCTTACGGTGCTGGGCTCTGAGTTGCTCGGTATTGATTATAGAATTGAAACCATTCACATTCCAAAATCGTTCAATGCATAAGATATCATGATATAGAGCTTAAACAACTCAGGTTACAACTGATGGTACATTACCTAACCCGATCTACCTCAGTTTACGTGCTAAAACAGGTTAGGGTATTACAAGGGGCAAGTGGAGTGAATTATATATGTATATATAATGCATAAATTGGTGCGTGGAGTGTCACGACCCGAAATCCACCCTTTACGGATCTCGAGTAGCGACCGCCGCCTTTCGGCCCGAGGGCCTCAGGACAGGGCTCGCATACGCAGCGATATCGAATAGATGTGCGACATGTGGTTACGGAAAAGTGAAAAAAACTTTTTCTTTTCTTTTCTCATTTTAAAATTTGCACATCCGTCCGATACTGCCAGCTCTTCACATTGCGGCAGACATGATCATACATTCAGAGCATAACTAAAAGCTTAAAGATTTTAATAACATTACATATCCATTACCCCGAGGAGCTTAATACATAACCTTACATTGTCTGCTAATACAAAATATGCTACTAGAGTTCATATGATTTCCCAAAAGGAGCTACTTAAGCACGTCTTCGCAAAAGAGCTAGACTCATCATCCTTGTCTTCAAAATCAATTTGCCATCAATCACCTGAAAAGGGGGTCCGAATAAAAATTCGAGTAAGCTAATCTAAGCTTGTGAGTAATTCCTTCATTCGTCATGGGGTTTTCAACTGGTAGTGGTTTAGCACATGAGAGTTTATAAAATATTCACTACCAATTGCTCGTACATTTTAGAACACAGAGTATATGCATTCTTAAAATAGATAGCTTTGAAACATTTAAAGTATTCAAGCTAAATACACATTTCTTCAAGTAGAGCATATGCAATTTAAAAGCATATAAACATGTATGATAAAATGGGGGTAAAAAACTGCTTCCATTTACAAAAGCGTTACTTCAAAACATATAAACATGCATAGTGAAAATGAGGGTAAAACCTGCTTCCATTTCCAAAAGCATTTGTCATCTTTTCACTTTCATTAGTGGAATCTGTTTCGAACCAGACTCCCATTTTGCGTATACGTGGAGATATCTCATTGCCTGGGGGATTAGATCCTACTACCGGGCATTTCACATGACAGGTCAATTGAGTTCCAAAGAAACCCAAAATCCTAACTATGTGGTCTTTGACAGGTCAATTGAGTTCCGAAGAAACCCAAAATCCTGCCTGTGTGCTTATGCACCATTATCTTGTAAAACATTTATCACATGGCTTCTTTATATTGATACTTTTCAAGAGTATTTAAAATATGTAGCATATGACTTTTGCAATAGATTTTCAAATACTTGGAATGATCAAATTCAGAATATTTAAGGAAATTGGCATTTCATTCAAGCATGCTAAATATTTCAAAGAAAAGAATTGAATATAAAAACATTTAACCAGCATGTCATAACAAAATATTTTAAAAACAGGAATTGTATAAAAACTGAATTTGACATTCAAATACTTCACATAACTTGAACTTAAAACTTCATCAAATATATGGAGTTAAATCTCCATTTCAAACACAGGGTTACTCACCTCGGCTCTTTAGGGTTAGTGCTAAAAATACGCTTTCCCACTTCCTCTGTAGTTCCTAAGAGCAATTCATAAATATCCTCATTAACTTCACATCACTGCAATATCACCTACTGATGCTTCTTAACTTATGCTTAGGTCGTATTAAATCCCAACCGATTTACGAATACTCCATAAATTTCATGTGTACTTAATTTAACTCGTATTCTTATCCTACGACACAATTTAATGTGTTAGAATTAATTTCATCTTAAAATTATACTCTTCCGGTAGCTCCATTAACTTTAATTTAATTTTAATTACTTCACATGTTTACGTATCGGGTCTCTCCGTATTTCATTTCCTCGTTCTTGCCTCAGTTTAGTACTTCGGCAATATTTCAATTTATAGTCATCTGACAGATGCTATTCATCAAATTTTATGTCTTTTTAATCTAGGCACTTCTTTTGGTCGATTAGATTCTTCCATTGAGTCCGGAATGCCGAAGAAAGTAAATTTAAACTTTCTCGTCTTTTAATTCGGCTTCAGTCATGTTAGGGGCAATTCGGTAATTTATGCCTTAACGCGTCTAAATTTTTTAGAGTCTCATCTCACGAAACGGACCCCACCATTAGGTTCAAAATGTCCAAAATAGTCAAAATCCACTATTTGTTTATTTAATTTGGACCTCGTTTGACTCATTCATGGGTAAGGGCATTTTGGTCATTTTGACATTCTTACGGGTCTTAAATTTTTTTTTGGGACCTCATCTCGTGTCGCGGACCTCACCGATGGACTCAGGAGGTCTGAGATAGTAAGAATACATATATAACTCATCTCATTTGGACACTGGGCATTTTTTGACTATTTAATTTAATTAAATAATATTAATTAAATTAAATTAAATTAATATGATATATATATATATATATTTAGTTTGCTTATAATGAACGGATGAAATGGGTGGCACGCTGGCCAGCGTGTCACCTGTAACACCCCGACCCCGTGAAATTAATAATTAATTAATTATTATTAATTAATACCGACTTACAGAATGATTTAGGGAATTAATCAAAATCCCGACGGTCGCCATAGACCGATTAAATAAAGAAAATGTCTGGGGGGAAGGGTACTTTACCCGAACCCAAATTACTGATTAAATCGATAAAATAATGCCGTTTTAACACCAACGGAACCCGAATTAGCTAACCCGAAAAATCCCGAATGTTTAATAAATGACACGGAACCTCTGACACTGAAGATAACTGAAATATGAAACTCCCGGAACAAACCGTGTCGAAAAAGGAGTTACGGAATGAAAGTTATGAAGGAAATACTGAAACTGAATTTCTGTGCAACCAAACGTGGCCTTAACCGAAAATATGGGAAAAATGGCCAAATGGGAGGCCAAGGGAATTGAACCCTTGACCTTTGAGTGAAAAGAAACCTCATCCAAAAATTACCAACTGGGCTACTATTATCTTTGTGTCCATATATACAACAGAAATGTATATAACACTGAATTATCCTAATCTGCCACCAAAACTGGCCAATGGCCAAGCATGCAACACCTCAGCATGCATCACCCTATGCCCCTAGATCATCATGCCTATGTACCCATGATTACATCTCCTCCCAACCAAATTGCATGCAAATCCATCATGCACTTGGGGAGATGAAACACCCAAGACAAATCTGATTTTTGATAATCTCCATATATGCATGGAAGAAAATCAGATCTGTATAGAGAGCTGTGTGCACTGATCTACAGAGAGTTTGGGTGAGACCATGGAAATACAAGCATGGTGTGCATGATGTCTTCATTAGAAATGAACATAGGAGAGGAAGAACTGGGCCCTGTGTGACCGATCTGAGGCATGGCTGGATCTGAACAAGCACAACCAAGGCACTGAACTGAGCTGAGAGGGAGGAACAGTGGCCGTTTATGAGGTAAACACCTCAACTGCAAAATTTTCTGTTTTGATTTGGTACTGCTCTGATTATTTTTAATCCATATGAATCATATATACATGCCCCTGAGAGACCCTAGAACTGATCTGGAACAACTGGGAGGTTCGGATAGGCCTAGAAACCCAAACCGTGACCAAACCGCCATGGATGACACCTCCAAAACTGGGTCTGATTCGACCTCCCAAAAACCAAGTTTTGATGGTCTAGAAATGATCTAGACACTGAGAGGGTCCCAAATACACCAACCCGCGACCCAAAATCGCATGGTAAGGCCCTCGAATCTGAAATTATTCCTTTCGGCCAAGAAACCCAAAATCTAAAACGAACACCTAAACTGAAATTTGTAAATGGGGAATTGAAGCCCCTGTTCTAAGAGTCACAAAGAACCAAACCGTGTGCGATTTGGTTGAGGAACAAGGCCACACGGCCGAACTGAAATTCTGCGCAATAATCGGTTCTACCGAGTTTAATCTTTGGATTCGAGGCACCAAATCGATGCAAAGTTGTTGGAATCACTCCTAGGGACAAATTGGAACCAAAAACAGTCGGAAACCGTGCTTGGAATGGCACGAAATAGAGAAAAATCGGGGCTGGTATTAGGGCAACAGCGCCCTGCGCGTTGGAGAAGACGGAGTTGACTCGCCAACTCGTTCGAGTTGGGCCGAGTCGACTCATACACGTGGCAACACAAGATTGTGCCACCCCATTAATGAAACTACACCGTTTTGGGCTACCTGATTTGTTTTAAATCAAATCCTGTCTGTTTGGTCCCTCGGATAAGAAATTAAAATCGGATTTTGGGCATAACCTGAACATGGATAAGGGGCCAATTAGGGGATAACAGGGATATTTAATTCCGGTTTTCTGAAGTGTTAGTGAACCGGTTGGTTCATAGTGTAATTGGACCGGTTCAGTTCTTGAACCTAAAACCCAAGGGGTTTGAACCCCTAATTTGTGTAATTATGTTTTAACCGCCAATTGATTTCTGAAATTACGGATTTGTCCCCAACTGTTTTAAAGAATTATACAGTGGCCCAAATTTCTGAGAAACTGTTCAATTAAGCCCCTGACAAATTAATTAAATAATAAAATAATTAATTTATTATTTTATTAATTAGGTAAAATTACGATTTTACCCCTGGACATTTAATATGTCAAACGGAGTCCAAATAAATTAAATAAATAGTGTATTTTCACTATTTCAAACATTCCGGAGTCAATGGTATAGTCCGATTTTAGAAATACAGCACCGAAAAATACAGACCTCTAAGTGATAAATTACTGTACTGCCCCTGATGGCACCAGACCCAAATAAAAATAAAAGACAGTCTATTTTGACTGTGTCGGGCGTTCTGAACTCAACGGTGAGGTCCGTTTAACGAACCGAAGTCCCGAAAAATACAGACACATAAAGTGTAAATGACCGTACTGCCCCTAATAATTCCCAGGGTCAATTAAACATAACAGATAGTCCAGCTCAACTATGTCGGACGCTCTGGACCCAATGGTGGGGTCTATTTTATGAACTGAGGTGCCGAAAAATATGATGTATAAAATTACCAAACTGCCCCTGATGCTATACAAAACCTAAATGAAGTCCGATTGGGACGAAACTGATATTGATGGAAGCCCGGATAATGGAGAGACTGTATACTTGATTAAATGACGAATCGGAGTCAAAATCTTACAAAACGTAAAATGACCAAAATACCCTTGAGCACTGTAAGTACAAAGTAGGGGTCGAATAAAGGTCAAACTGATCTGATAAATTATCATAGGGATAATTATGAACACTGAAGGGATAAATAAGACTCCGAGACAGTCAACGCGTAAAACGAGAAATGACCGATGTGTCCCGACGATCTAAAACAGATACCAAATGAAGTCCAAGGGACTTACAAATTTATACATGAGATATATGGGACGTTCTGAGAACCATGATAGGGTCCGGGGCAAAAATGACAAAATTACCATTTTGCCCCTAAGACTAAATAAGTACCCAACTGATACCGATTAGAGTCTAAAAGACTTAAAACTTCATATATACGATATATGGGATATTCTGAGGACCATAACAGGGTCCGGGATAAGAATGGCAAAATTACCATTTTGCCCCTATGGTTAAAATGAGAACCTAACTGATACCGATTGAAGTCCAAAGGACGTAGAACTTTGTACTTAAGATATAAAGACTATTCCGAAGACCACGACAGGGTCCGGGACAAGAATGATAAAATGACCATTTTGCCCCTAAGGCTGAAGAAGTAACTGACTGATAACGATTGAAGTCCAAATGACTTAAATCATAATCCTGATGACTGTTAAGCCTAATTAAAGAATGAAATAGCCCCGGATGAAACCCGATGAGAGGGCGATAGGCTACTAGGCTATCTTAGGTAAACCGATAGATACCTAAGGTGACAAATGAGACCTGAATGGATGAATTCTGATCTGTTTGTGATTAATGATGATTGTTCAGGATATACATGGTGATGCCTGACGTACTTGGAGGTTATCAGATTGTTTGTGCAAGGAGATAACCATAACAGTTTGTGAGTAACCCTGACTCCTGAATTGGTGTATAAGCACACCGTCTAGTTACTGTATTTTAAATACTGTACTGTACTGTTTTACCTGATACACTGATTTCATGCCCTTATTCAAATGCATGATTTTTACTGTCTGATTCCTTTGTTCTGTACTGCAATAAACCTATCACTGTTTTTACTGAAAGAACAACTGACTCTTGGTACCACTTCAGTCTTGAGCACTACATGAGCATACCGCACTGTTTAATCTGTGCATACTGTACTGTTTATTCTGTTATACTGTTCTGCTCTGCTCATTACTGATCTGTTCTGTTACTCTGATGTTTTAACTGATCTGTTCTGTTACTCTGATGTTTTAACTGATCTGTTCTGTTACTCTGATGTTTTAACTGTACTCTTGTTTTTAATACTGTTCAAAATGAACGTGTTTAACTATCTGTTATGTTTGATCTGTTCTGTTCTGTTCCGCTCAACACTGACATGTTCTGTTTGATCCGTCCTGACCTGTTCTGTTTGATCTGTCCTGACCTGTTCTGTTTGATCTGTTTTGTCCTGACCTGTTCCGTTTGATCTGTCTGATCTGTTCCGTCCTGATCCGTCCTGATTTGTTATGTCTGATCCGTTCCGTCCTGATCCGTCCTGATTTGTTATGTCTGATCTGATCCGTCCTGATTTGTTATGTCTGATTTGTTCCGTCCTGATCCGTCCTGATTTGTTATGTCTGATCTGTTCCGTCCTGATCCGTCCTGATTTGTTATGTCTGATCTGTTCCGTCCTGATCCGTCTTGATTTGTTATGTCTGATCTGTTCCGTCCTGATCCGTCCTGATTTGTTATGTCTGATCTGTTCCGTCCTGATCCGTCCTGATTGATATTGTACCAGTTTGTTCCGTCCTGTTCAATTCCGATATGTTTTATTTTGATAGATGTATTGTTCCGTTTTGTTCCGACATGTTCAGTTTCGATATGTCTTAATCTGATTGATGTATTGTTTCGTTTTGTTCCGTCCTGTTCAATTCCGATATGTCTTGTTTTGATAGATGTATTGTTCTGTTTTGTTTAGACATGTTCAGTTTCGATATGTCTTAATCTGATTGATGTATTGTTTCGTTTTGTTCCGTCATGTTCAGTTCCGATATGACTTGTCCTGATTGATATTGTTTCATTTTGTTCCGTCATGTTCAGTTCCGATATGACTTGTCCTGATTGATATTGTTTCATTTTGTTCAGTCATGTTCAGTTCTGATATGACTCGTCCTGATTGATATTGATTCGTTTCGTTTCGTTGATGATATACTTGTATCCTTGATTGATATACTGTTTCCACCCAGTTCTGTCTTGTTTCGTTCCGTTGATGATATACCTGTATCTCTGGTTGACATATTGTTTCCGCTCCGTTCTGTTATGTTCCGTTTTGTTTTATTCTGATTTGTCAAGTTTTATTCCGTTCTGTTCGGTTATGACTTGTTATGTTCTGTTCCGTTCCGTTCTATTATGTTTTATTCTGACCCGTTCTATTCTGACCTGTTTGTCTCTGATTGATATATTGGCATCATTTACTGTTCTGTTCTGATTTGTTGTGCTTTGTTTCATCCTGTTCTGATTTGTTATGTCCTGCTCTGCTCGGTTCTGCTTCGTCCTGACCTGTTGTGTTCTGTTCTGTACGGTTATACTTGATATGGTCTGTTATGTTCTGTCTGTCCCGATCTGTTGTTTTATTTTGTTCAGTCCTGCTTTATTCTACTGAAACTGCATTTAAAGTAGATTCATAAAACTGCTATTTTAGAAACAACTGAACTACCCTTGTGCTTTGTAAACAAGAAATGGTTTTGAAACCCTTGACAGGGAACCTGTGTTACTCATTGGGCTTTTCGAAGCTCACCCCATTCCCTAACATTTTTCAGGAATGATATCTGTTGGATCTGATGGCACTGATCTGTGGAGACTGGATTACTGAGGATTGAATCTGTTTAATCAGGTGAGTGATGTAATACGACTGACTTGACTGATATGTACTAGGTATAGACATGGCTCATGGATTTAAACGGTACTCTAGAGATTATAGTTCTGCTCTGTTGTTATATGTCGGATTATAGATATGCTCTGAGGTTAGAATTGTTAGCTGTTGGATTTTAGACAGGCTCTGTGGTACATAACCTTACAGTGAATACATGAGTTGCATTCCCCTGACAAAAAAAAAAAGGTTTTAAATTCCGCTGCATCTGACCCTACAGTCGGAGTGCAATTCACTAGAAAGTTCAGAAATTGCCTTCGGTTGGTCGCGTGGCGGCTGACTGGCATCACGTCCTCGACATCCGCGTAGGGTGGGGTTCGGGATGTGACAAGGTGGTATCAGAGCAAAGGTTGGAGATAATTAAGATTCTCATAACTGAAGTTGGTGAAATTTTGGAGATCAACTAGTATCACAGAGCAATATCAGAGCATTAGGTTATGAATTAAGGACCACAGAGTACCTGAGCCATAAATACTGAGTTCCACTTTTGGAGATCTGACGTGGAATTGTAAAAGTCTTCATAATAGGCAATGGGCCTGAAATTCTGAGGTATCCGAGGACTGAATTTTCTGAATCTGTTCTGAACTGGTGTGATTTGAGGTTGTAGACTCATGATACTTGGAGACATGTCCGTACGAATGATTATGGACATAGCAACCAAAAGGAAAATGACTATATGTCTGTTAACTCTAGCAATGATGCTTGTGACTAGGGATATCAGATGAATCACTTGTGGGATCATCTAACACCCCGATCCCGCGAAATTAATAATTATTAATTAATACCGACTTACAGAATGATTTAGGGAATTAATCATAATCCCGACGGTCACCATAGACCGATTAAATAAAGAAAATGTCTGGAGGGAAGGGTACCTTACCCGAATCCAAATTGCTGGTTAAATCGGTAAAATAATGCCGTTTTAACGCTAACGGAACCCGAATTAGTTAACCCCGAAAATCCCAAATGATTAATAAATGACATGGAACCTCTGACACTGAAGCGAACTGAATTATGAAGCTCTCGGAAGAAACTGCATCGAAAAAGGAGTTACGGAATGAAAGTTATGTAGCAAACATTGAAAATTGAATTACTGTGCAACCAAACGTGGCCTTAACCGAAAATATAGGAAAGATGGCCAAATGGGAGGCCAAGGGAATTGAACCCTTGACCTTTGAGTGAAAAGATACCTCATCCAAAAAAATACCAACTAGGCTAGGGGTATCTTTGTGTACAAATATACAAAGATATATATATATATATATAACTATAAATCTGATTTGGTCACCCCCCCAAGTGACCAATAACCAAACATGCAACACCTCACCCATGCATCACCCTATGCCCCTAGGCCATCATGCCTATGCACCCTAGGCCATCATCTCTCTACAAACACCTTATCACCAATCCACCAACCATATCACATGCAACCCAAATAATCTGCCATATACAAGATTATATGTGCATGTATGGAGGGGGGAAATCAGAGGTGGTGCTCGGGTAGAGAGAGAGAGAGAGAGAGAGAGAGAGAGAAATGGTGAGTGTGCATGTCATCCTTTGGAGATGCACCAAGGAAGGGGGAGCTGAGGCACGACTGGATCTAAGCAAGCACCCCACCAAATCAGGACCGAGCCATGGAGTGCAAGGGGGACTTACTGTTTCAGAGGTAACCTCAAAATTGCCAAACTGCTTAATTTTTTTTCTGTTGAGATTATTGGTACTGCTCTGATGATTTTAAATCATATGGACCATGTAGACTGTGTAAATCAGTTACTGTGAGATCCTAGGGTTATTCTGAATCAGTTAGGAGGTTCGGATAGGCCTAGAAACCCAAACCGTGACCAAACCGCCATGGATGACACCTCCAAAACTGGGCCTGATTCGACCTCCCTAATACCAAGTTTTGATGGTTTAGAAACGATCTAGACACTGATAGGGTCTCAAATACACCAACCCGAGACCCTAAAACATTGATTTGGACCCTCAAAACCGAACCTGTAAGTCTCGGCCATGGAACCCAAAACCTAAAATGAACACTTAAACTGAAATTTGTAAATGGGGAATTGAAGCCCCTGTTCTAAGGGTCACAAAGAACCAAACCGTGTGCGATTTGGTTGAGGAACAGGGCCACACGGCCGAACTGAAATTCTGCGCAATAATCGGTTCTACTGAGCTTAATCTTTGGATTCGAGGCACCAAATCGATGCAAAGTTGTTGGAATCACTCCTAGGGACAAATTGGAACCAAAAACAGTAGGAAACCGTGCTTGGAATGGCACGAAATAGAGAAAAAACGGGGCTGGTATTAGGGCAACAGCGCCCTGCGCGTTGGAGAAGATGGAGTTGACTCGCCAACTCGTTCGAGTTGGGCCGAGTCGACTCATATACGTGGCAACGCAAGACCGTGCCACCGCTTAATTGAAACTGCGCCGTTTTGGTTTAAACATTTTAAACCTAGAGTTGGCCTGTTTGGTTACTGGCTTTACAAATTGAAATCAGGTTACAAGGATATCCTGATTTTGGATAAGGGTCAATTGGGAATAAGATGGGTTATGCTATTCCGGTTTTCTAAAGGTTAATGAACCGGTTGGTTTTCTGAGTTTTGAACCGGTTCAGTCCACTGAACCCTTGAACCCTGCGGTTTGAACCCCTAAATCATGTAATTACATTTTGGACCCCAAATAATTCCTGAAATTACGGATTTGTCCCCAACTGTTTTAAAGAATTATACAGTGGCCCAAATTTCTGAGAAACTGTTCAATTAAGCCCCTGACAAATTAATAAAATAATAAAATAATTATTTTATTATTTTATTAATTAGGTAAAATTACGATTTTACCCCTGGACATTTAATATGTCAAACGGAGTCCAAATAAATTAAATAAATAGTGTATTTTTACTATTTCAAACATTCCAGACTCAATGGTACAGTCCGATTTTGGAAATACAGTACCGAAAAATACAGACCTGTAAGTGATAAATTACTGTACTGCCCCTGATGGCACCAGACCCAAATAAAAATAAAAGACAGTCTATTTTGACTATGTCGGGTGTTCTGAACTCAACGGTGAGGTCCATTTAACGAACTGAAGTCCCGAAAAATACAGACACATAAAGTGTAAATGACCATACTGCCCTTGATGCTTCCCAGGGTCAATTGAACATAACAGATAGTCCAACTTAATTATGTCGAACACTCTGGACCCAATGGTGAGGTCCATTTTATGAACTGACGTGCCGAAAAATATGACACGTAAAATTACCAAATTACCCCTGATACTGTACGAAGCCCAAATGAAGTCCGATTGGGACTGAAACTGATACCTATAGAAACCCGAGTACTGGTGAGACTGTATACCTGAATAAATGACGAACCGGGATCAGAATCTTACGAAGCGTAAAATGACCAAAATACCCCTGAGCACTGTAAGTGCAAGATAAAGGTCAATCTGATCTGATGAATTATCGTAAGTATAATTATGAACACTGAAGGGCTACGTAAGACTCCGGAACTATCAACGCGTAAAACGAGAAATGACCGATGTGTCCCGATGATCAAAAGCATATACCAAACGAAGTCCAAAGGACTTAAGAATTTACATATGAGATATATGGGACATTCTGAGGACCACGACAGGGTCTGGGGTAAGAATGACAAATTACCATTTTGCCCCTAAGGCTAAGTAAGCCCTTAAATGATAGCGATTCAAGTCTAAAAGACTTAGAACTTCATGTATACGATATATGGGATATTCTAAGAACCACGACTGGGTCCGGGGCAAGAATGACAAAATTACCATTTTGCCCCTATGGTTAAAATAAGAACCTAACTGATACCGATTAGAGTCTAAAAGACGTAGAACTTTATATTTAAGATATAAAGACTATTCGGAGGGCCTTGACAGGGCCCGGGGCAAGAGTGATAAAATGACCGTTTTGCCCCTAAGGCTGAAGAAGTGACTGACTGATAACGATTGAAGTTTAAATGACTTAGGTTATGATCCTGATGACTGCTGAGCCTAATTTAAGAATAAAATAGCCCCGGGTGAAACCCGATGAGAGGGCGATAGGCTACTAGGCTATCTTAGATAAACCGATAGATACCTAAGATGACAAATGAGACCTGAATGGATGAGTTCTGATCTGTATATGATTGATGATTATTGTTCAGGATATACATGGAGATGCCTGACGTATCTGGAGGTTATCGGATTGTTTGCGCAAGGAGATAACCGTAACAGTTTGTGAGTAACCTGGAACTTCTGACTTGGTGTATAAGTACACCGTCTAGTTACTGTATTTTGATTTACTGTACTGTTTTGTATACTGTACTGTCTGAATGCATACTTTTTATACTGCATTACACGTAACCTGATTTTGTACTGTCCTGTTCTCCTGTTCAGTTCGGGTCTGTCTTGTTCTGTTGTTTGGTCTGTCATGGTTTTATTCTGTACTGTTGCGTCTTGTGAGTAAACCTGACTCCTGAATTGGTGTATAAGTTCTGTCTAGATACTGTACTTTGAAGCACTGTACTGTTTTGAACGTTATACTGTTTAAAAGAAAAACATATATTTAAAGTAGCATATGCCTTGTCCTGATTGATATTGTACCAGTTTGTTCCGTCCTGTTCAATTCCGATATGTCTTGTTCTGATAGATGTATTGTTCCGTTTTGTTCCGACATGTTCAGTTTCGATATGTCTTGATCTGATTGATGTATTGTTTCGTTTTGTTCCGTCCTGTTCAATTCCGATATGTCTTGTTCTGATAGATGTATTGTTCAGTTTTGTTCCGACATGTTCAGTTTCGATATGTCTTGATCTGATTGATGTATTGTTTCGTTTTGTTCCGTCCTGTTCAATTCTGATATGTCTTGTTCTGATAGATGTATTGTTCCGTTTTGTTCCGACATGTTCAGTTTCGATATGTCTTGATCTGATTGATGTATTGTTTCGTTTTGTTCCGTCCTGTTCAGTTCCGATATGTCTTATTCTGATAGTTGTATTGTTTCGTTTGTTTCCGTCATATTTAGTTCCGATATGACTTGTCCTGATTGATATTGTGTCGTTTTGTTCCGTCATGTTCAGTTCCGATATGACTTGTCCTGATTGATATCGTTTCATTTTGTTCCGTCATATTCAGTTCCGATATGACTTGTCCTGATTGATATTGTTTCATTTTGTTCCGTCATGTTCAGTTCCGATATGACTTGTCCTGATTGATATTGTTTCATTTTGTTCCGTCATGTTCAGTTCCGATATGACTGGTCCTGATTGACATTGTTTCATTTTGTTCCGTCATGTTCAGTTCCGATATGACTTGTCCTGATTGACATTGTTTCATTTTGTTCCGTCATGTTCAGTTCCGATATGACTTGTCCTGATTGATATCGTTTCATTTTGTTCCGTCATATTCAGTTCCGATATGACTTGTCCTGATTGATATTGTTTCATTTTGTTCCGTCATGTTCAGTTCCGATATGACTGGTCCTGATTGACATTGTTTCATTTTGTTCCGTCATGTTCAGTTCCGATATGACTTGTCCTGATTGATATTGTTTCATTTTGTTCCGTCATGTTCAGTTCCGATATGACTTGACCTGATTGATATTGTACCGTTTTGATCCGCCATGTTCAGTTCCGATATGTCTTGTTCTGATTGATGTATTGCTCTGTTTTGTCCCGTTATGATCTGTCCTGTTATGCCTCTGTCCTTGATTATGCCTGTGACTTGAACTGGTGTTTTGTTCCGTCTGATCCCGTTATGTACCGTCCGTCAATAATCTGTCTGTCTTGATTGATATATGGTCCAGTTCCGTTATGATCTGTCCGAATTCTTGACTTGGTATATAAGTTACTGCATAGATACTGTATTTTGATGCACTGTACGGTTTTAAAAGTTAAACGGTCTGAATGCATGTTTTAAATGCAAACTTTTATACTGTATTGTACGCGGCATGATTTTGTCCCGTCCTACTATTATTTTGTTCGGTCTGTCTTGTTCCATTTTATGGTCTATCTGATTTTGTTCTGCTATGATGTGTCTGACTCTGGGTACCATTCTGATTATGAGCGGTCTGGCATAAGTAGGCTTGATTACGCGCCTAACTGATATACTATTGTTATGCCCTGTTATGTTCCGCCCAGTACTGATCTGTTCTGATATTTGAATTAATTGCCTATACTCTCATTGATATTGGCATCATGCACTGTTCCGTCTATTCTGATTTGTTGTTCCGTTTAGTTCAGTCCTGCTTTATTCTACTAAAACTGCATTTAAAGTAGATTTATAAAACTGCTATTTCAGAAACAACTGAACTACCCTTGTGCTTTGTAAACAAGAAATGGTTTTGAAACCCTTGACAGGGAACCTGTGTTACTCATTGGGCTTTTCGAAGCTCACCCCATTCCCTAACATTTTTCAGGAATGATATCTGTTGGATCTGATGGCACTGATCAGTGGAGACTGGATTATTGAGGATTGAATCTGTTTAATCAGGTGAGTGATGTAATACGACTGACTTGGCTGGTATGTACTAGATATAGACATGGCTCATGGATTTAAACGGTACTCTAGAGATTATAGTTCTGCTCTGTTGTTATATGTCGGATTATAGATATGCTCTGAGGTTAGAATTGTTAGCTGTTGAATTTTAGACTTGCTCTGTGTGATACATATCCTACGGTGGATACATGAGTTGCATTCCCTTGACAAAAAGTTTTTAAATTCCGCTGCATCTGACCCTACAGTCGGAGTGCAATTCACTGAAAAGTTCAGAAATTGCCTTCGGTTGGTCGCGTGGCGACTGACTGGCATCACGTCCTCGACATCTGCGTAGGGTGGGGTTCGGGATGTGACAGATCATATGTGATTAAGTGATCTTAGTAGATGATTTCTGCCTATTTGAGGATGATCGTCTGGTTGATCTGATGTAATCTGGGTCTGATGATCAAATCTTGAAGAGATTATACCATTATGGTTGTACAATCTGACCAAATGGGAATACTTGTATCTGACATAGAATCTGTGTGAAACTGACATAAAATATCTTCTCGATAGAGAACAATATCTGGAATGATATGATGATTCGATAGACGAATTAGAAAGGGAGACTATGACGATAGGACCTCCTAGATAAGACCAACCAAGTTTTGAGGACAAAACATTTCTGAAGAGGGGTAGGATGTAACACCCCGACCCCGTGAAATTAATAATTAATTAATTATTATTAATTAATACCGACTTACAGAATGATTTAGGGAATTAATCAAAATCCCGACGGTCGCCATAGACCGATTAAATAAAGAAAATGTCTGGGGGGAAGGGTACTTTACCCGAACCCAAATTACTGATTAAATCGATAAAATAATGCCGTTTTAACACCAACGGAACCCGAATTAGCTAACCCGAAAAAATCCCGAATGTTTAATAAATGACACGGAACCTCTGACACTGAAGATAACTGAAATATGAAACTCCCGGAACAAACCGTGTCGAAAAAGGAGTTACGGAATGAAAGTTATGAAGGAAATACTGAAACTGAATTTCTGTGCAACCAAACGTGGCCTTAACCGAAAATATGGGAAAAATGGCCAAATGGGAGGCCAAGGGAATTGAACCCTTGACCTTTGAGTGAAAAGAAACCTCATCCAAAAATTACCAACTGGGCTACTATTATCTTTGTGTCCATATATACAACAGAAATGTATATAACACTGAATTATCCTAATCTGCCACCAAAACTGGCCAATGGCCAAGCATGCAACACCTCAGCATGCATCACCCTATGCCCCTAGATCATCATGCCTATGTACCCATGATTACATCTCCTCCCAACCAAATTGCATGCAAATCCATCATGCACTTGGGGAGATGAAACACCCAAGACAAATCTGATTTTTGATAATCTCCATATATGCATGGAAGAAAATCAGATCTGTATAGAGAGCTGTGTGCACTGATCTACAGAGAGTTTGGGTGAGACCATGGAAATACAAGCATGGTGTGCATGATGTCTTCATTAGAAATGAACATAGGAGAGGAAGAACTGGGCCCTGTGTGACCGATCTGAGGCATGGCTGGATCTGAACAAGCACAACCAAGGCACTGAACTGAGCTGAGAGGGAGGAACAGTGGCCGTTTATGAGGTAAACACCTCAACTGCAAAATTTTCTGTTTTGATTTGGTACTGCTCTGATTATTTTTAATCCATATGAATCATATATACATGCCCCTGAGAGACCCTAGAACTGATCTGGAACAACTGGGAGGTTCGGATAGGCCTAGAAACCCAAACCGTGACCAAACCGCCATGGATGATACCTCCAAAACTGGGTCTGATTCGACCTCCCAAAAACCAAGTTTTGATGGTCTAGAAATGATCTAGACACTGAGAGGGTCCCAAATACACCAACCCGCGACCCAAAATCGCATGGTAAGGCCCTCGAATCTGAAATTATTCCTTTCGGCCAAGAAACCCAAAATCTAAAACGAACACCTAAACTGAAATTTGTAAATGGGGAATTGAAGCCCCTGTTCTAAGAGTCACAAAGAACCAAACCGTGTGCGATTTGGTTGAGGAACAAGGCCACACGGCCGAACTGAAATTCTGCGCAATAATCGGTTCTACCGAGTTTAATCTTTGGATTCGAGGCACCAAATCGATGCAAAGTTGTTGGAATCACTCCTAGGGACAAATTGGAACCAAAAACAGTCGGAAACCGTGCTTGGAATGGCACGAAATAGAGAAAAATCGGGGCTGGTATTAGGGCAACAGCGCCCTGCGCGTTGGAGAAGACGGAGTTGACTCGCCAACTCGTTCGAGTTGGGCCGAGTCGACTCATACACGTGGCAACACAAGATTGTGCCACCCCATTAATGAAACTACACCGTTTTGGGCTACCTGATTTGTTTTAAATCAAATCCTGTCTGTTTGGTCCCTCGGATAAGAAATTAAAATCGGATTTTGGGCATAACCTGAACATGGATAAGGGGCCAATTAGGGGATAACAGGGATATTTAATTCCGGTTTTCTGAAGTGTTAGTGAACCGGTTGGTTCATAGTGTAATTGGACCGGTTCAGTTCTTGAACCTAAAACCCAAGGGGTTTGAACCCCTAATTTGTGTAATTATGTTTTAACCCCCAATTGATTTCTGAAATTACGGATTTGTCCCCAACTGTTTTAAAGAATTATACAGTGGCCCAAATTTCTGAGAAACTGTTCAATTAAGCCCCTGACAAATTAATTAAATAATAAAATAATTAATTTATTATTTTATTAATTAGGTAAAATTACGATTTTACCCCTGGACATTTAATATGTCAAACGGAGTCCAAATAAATTAAATAAATAGTGTATTTTCACTATTTCAAACATTCTGGACTCAATGGTATAGTCCGATTTTAGAAATACAGCACCGAAAAATACAGACCTGTAAGTGATAAATTACTGTACTGCCCCTGATGGCACCAGACCCAAATAAAAATAAAAGACAGTATATTTTGACTGTGTCGGGCGTTCTGAACTCAACGGTGAGGTCCGTTTAACGAACCGAAGTCCCGAAAAATACAGACACATAAAGTGTAAATGACCGTACTGCCCCTAATAATTCCCAGGGTCAATTAAACATAACAGATAGTCCAACTCAACTATGTCGGACGCTCTGGACCCAATGGTGGGGTCTATTTTATGAACTGAGGTGCCGAAAAATATGATGTATAAAATTACCAAACTGCCCCTGATGCTATACATAACCTAAATGAAGTCCGATTGGGACGAAACTGATATTGATGGAAGCCCGGATAATGGAGAGACTGTATACTTGATTAAATGACGAATCGGAGTCAAAATCTTACAAAAC
The DNA here is from genome assembly GCA_008638375.1 of Nyssa sinensis. Classification (NCBI taxonomy): domain Eukaryota; kingdom Viridiplantae; phylum Streptophyta; class Magnoliopsida; order Cornales; family Nyssaceae; genus Nyssa; species Nyssa sinensis. Next base: position 31,487,921 of record CM018032.1, read on the forward strand.
GTAAAATGACCAAAATACCCTTGAGCACTGTAAGTACAAAGTAGGGGTCGAATAAAGGTCAAACTGATCTGATAAATTATCATAGGGATAATTATGAACACTGAAGGGATAAATAAGACTCCGAGACAGTCAACGCGTAAAACGAGAAATGACCGATGTGTCCCGACGATCTAAAACAGATACCAAATGAAGTCCAAGGGACTTACAAATTTATACATGAGATATATGGGACGTTCTGAGAACCATGATAGGGTCCGGGGCAAAAATGACAAAATTACCATTTTGCCCCTAAGACTAAATAAGTACCCAACTGATACCGATTAGAGTCTAAAAGACTTAAAACTTCATATATACGATATATGGGATATTCTGAGGACCATAACAGGGTCCGGGATAAGAATGGCAAAATTACCATTTTGCCCCTATGGTTAAAATGAGAACCTAACTGATACCGATTGAAGTCCAAAGGACGTAGAACTTTGTACTTAAGATATAAAGACTATTCCGAAGACCACGACAGGGTCCGGGACAAGAATGATAAAATGACCATTTTGCCCCTAAGGCTGAAGAAGTAACTGACTGATAACGATTGAAGTCCAAATGACTTAAATCATAATCCTGATGACTGTTAAGCCTAATTAAAGAATGAAATAGCCCCGGATGAAACCCGATGAGAGGGCGATAGGCTACTAGGCTATCTTAGGTAAACCGATAGATACCTAAGGTGACAAATGAGACCTGAATGGATGAATTCTGATCTGTTTGTGATTAATGATGATTGTTCAGGATATACATGGTGATGCCTGACGTACTTGGAGGTTATCAGATTGTTTGTGCAAGGAGATAACCATAACAGTTTGTGAGTAACCCTGACTCCTGAATTGGTGTATAAGCACACCGTCTAGTTACTGTATTTTAAATACTGTACTGTACTGTTTTACCTGATACACTGATTTCATGCCCTTATTCAAATGCATGATTTTTACTGTCTGATTCCTTTGTTCTGTACTGCAATAAACCTATCACTGTTTTTACTGAAAGAACAACTGACTCTTGGTACCACTTCAGTCTTGAGCACTACATGAGCATACCGCACTGTTTAATCTGTGCATACTGTACTGTTTATTCTGTTATACTGTTCTGCTCTGCTCATTACTGATCTGTTCTGTTACTCTGATGTTTTAACTGATCTGTTCTGTTACTCTGATGTTTTAACTGATCTGTTCTGTTACTCTGATGTTTTAACTGTACTCTTGTTTTTAATACTGTTCAAAATGAACGTGTTTAACTATCTGTTATGTTTGATCTGTTCTGTTCTGTTCCGCTCAACACTGACATGTTCTGTTTGATCCGTCCTGACCTGTTCTGTTTGATCTGTTTTGTCCTGACCTGTTCCGTTTGATCTGTCTGATCTGTTCCGTCCTGATCCGTCCTGATTTGTTATGTCTGATCCGTTCCGTCCTGATCCGTCCTGATTTGTTATGTCTGATCTGATCCGTCCTGATTTGTTATGTTTGATCTGTTCCGTCCTGATCCGTCCTGATTTGTTATGTCTGATCTGTTCCGTCCTGATCTGTCCTGATTTGTTATGTCTGATCTGTTCCGTCCTGATCCGTCCTGATTTGTTATGTCTGATCTGTTCCATCCTGATCCGTCCTGATTTGTTATGTCTGATCTGTTCCGTCTTGATCCGTCCTGATTGATATTGTTCCAGTTTGTTCCGTCCTGTTCAATTCCGATATGTCTTGTTTTGATAGATGTATTGTTCCGTTTTGTTCCGACATGTTCAGTTTCGATATGTGTTAATCTGATTGATGTATTATTTCGTTTTGTTCCGTCCTGTTCAATTTCGATATGTCTTGTTCTGATAGATGTATTGTTCCATTTTGTTCTGACATGTTTAGTTTCGATATATCTTAATCTGATTGATGTATTGTTTCGTTTTGTTCAGTCATGTTCAGTTCCGATATGACTTGTCCTGATTGATATTGTTTCATTTTGTTCCGTCATGTTCAGTTCCGATATGACTTGTCCTGATTGATATTGTTTCATTTTGTTCAGTCATGTTCAGTTCTGATATGACTCGTCCTGATTGATATTGATTCGTTTCGTTCCGTTGATGATATACTTGTATCCTTGATTGATATACTGTTTCCACCCAGTTCTGTCTTGTTTCGTTCCGTTGATGATATACCTGTATCTCTGGTTGACATATTGTTTCCGCTCCGTTCTGTTATGTTCCATTTTGTTTTATTCTGATTTGTCAAGTTTTATTCCGTTCTGTTCGGTTATGACTTGTTATGTTCTGTTCCGTTCCGTTCTATTATGTTTTATTCTGACCCGTTCTATTCTGACCTGTTTGTCTCTGATTGATATATTGGCATCATTTACTAGTTCTGTTCTGATTTGTTGTGCTTTGTTTCATCCTGTTCTGATTTGTTATGTCCTGCTCTGCTCGGTTCTGCTTCGTCCTGACCTGTTGTGTTCTGTTCTGTACGGTTATACTTGATATGGTCTGTTATGTTCTGTTTGTCCCGATCTGTTGTTTTATTTTGTTCAGTCCTGCTTTATTCTACTGAAACTGCATTTAAAGTAGATTCATAAAACTGCTATTTTAGAAACAACTGAACTACCCTTGATGCTTTGTAAACAAGAAATGGTTTTGAAACCCTTGACAGGGAACCTGTGTTACTCATTGGGCTTTTCGAAGCTCACCCCATTCCCTAACATTTTTCAGGAATGATATCTGTTGGATCTGATGGCACTGATCTGTGGAGACTGGATTACTGAGGATTGAATTTGTTTAATCAGGTGAGTGATGTAATACGACTGACTTGACTGATATGTACTAGGTATAGACATGGCTCATGGATTTAAACGGTACTCTAGAGATTATAGTTCTGCTCTGTTGTTATATGTCGGATTATAGATATGCTCTGAGGTTAGAATTGTTAGCTGTTGGATTTTAGACAGGCTCTGTGGTACATAACCTTACAGTGAATACATGAGTTGCATTCCCCTAACAAAAAAAAAAGGTTTTAAATTCCGCTGCATCTGACCCTACAGTCGGAGTGCAATTCACTAGAAAGTTCAGAAATTGCCTTCGGTTGGTCGCGTGGCGGCTGACTGGCATCACGTCCTCGACATCCGCGTAGGGTGGGGTTCGGGATGTGACATCACCTCCCTCCCCAAAACTGCCTTGGTTCGAATCCCATTAGGTGCAGAATGTACCTTTTTATTTTTTTTTCTTGATTTATATTTATTAAATATATAATATATACATATTTTGCCCCATATACGTACACGCACGTGTGCGTGGCCGAGTGGTAAAAAAGGGATGTGGGGGTGCGTGGGTCAGGGGTTTGAAACCCCGTAGCAGCAAAATTTTCTTCCTTCCTTTAAAAATTTAAACGGTGTTGTATATATATGCGTATTAGGCCCAAAACGACGTCGTTGAATTAATTCGGTGGCAACTCTAGAAACCGCCATGTGTCCGAGTCGACTCGGTCAGGGCTTTTAAAACCGAGTTGACCCACCATCGTCTTCCCCATCGAATACTCCCGGTTGCCCTAATTTATGCGTTCCATTTTTCCCATTTTCGTGGAGTTTGGTTTAGAAAAACCCTACTGTTTTCAATCCAAAACATCCTTAAGGTGTTAAGGACTGGTTCAACATTCATTTTAGGTTTTAAAATGAATTCATATGTTCAGTTTAGGATTCGATAATTTAAACCTGTAACCTGTTTGTTCATGCTCGTTTCTTAACCAAATATCATGAGGTTTGTCCTATTTTGTTCCCCTCTTTATGGGGTTTCGTTTCTCATTCATAAATGTCGATTTAACACTGAGTTTAAAGGTTTGGGTTTCAAACCCATAACCTGCAACTCGATTTTTGAGAGTCATTTCTTGGGCTTTTTGATCGCGGTCATATGTTTTGGGGATGCTTGTAGGGTCTACTTGAAGTCTCTATACACCAAAAATGGTTTGGTTTCCATCGGATCAGACCTGCTATAAGCAAGGTTTTCAATGGCTGCCACTTCTGGGTTCAATGTTTTTAACCTCTTTAAAGCTTAAATTTCATGCTTAAACTAGTATAGACATGATCTAAACATCGAATATACATAACGTAACCTAATTTTCTTACACACATGCAAAATATTCTAGAGAGAGAAATTTTAATGTTTTCGTGGGTTTACCTCTTCCAAGTTGTTTCTCCCCTCTTTTCTCTTTGCTTCTCACTTCTGGATGTCCTAGAACTCCTTCAATCTCTCTCTTTCTCTCTCTCTCTCTCTCTCTCTCTTTGTGAACTGAACGATGTGTGGTGTGTGAACAATATATATATTTGTATATGGATATACATATAATCATCACCATTCTGGTTGCCCCAACAACCAGATTTCCTATTGCTTGTTGCAGCACCCATAATGAGTGCTTCTCTGTGCTTAATTTCTTAGTTTAGGGGCAGGCCATCAAGTGGCCAGTTGTGTGTGTGTGTGTTTGTTTTGTTTGTGTGTGTATATATATATATATATATCACACCATGTCACACACACACACCCTTCACAGCCAACACACACACACCCTTATTACACCTTCGACAATGGCATGTCTTCAATAATGTATATATATATATATGTATATATGTAGTTAATTAATTATCTCATGTATACACTTGCATACATACATGTACTTGGCCTTATACATATACACACATAATACACTTTTAAAGTGTGTATTTTTCTATTTATTCTAGCTAATAATTAATTTCATATATTTAATTAATTAATTATTTTAAATTAATTAATTGTTTTCTTAAGTGTAGATATCTTTCCACTAATTCCTCATAACCTCGTAATGCGTTCCCAAACCTTATACTCGTATTGATGACTGGCGGTTGACGTGAAAATATAATTATCACGGAATCGAAAAATTGGTGATTGCAACGAAAGTGATGCACAGTCGTCCTGACTTTTCAGGACTACTTATAAAAGTCCATGCGTCGGGGTCGAAACCGACCCCGTTACTTAAGGTCTCGCCCACCAATTCATTTCCCACGACTTGATGATCCCATATTCAGGTTGGGGTGTTACATGGAGGATAAAGGAATGAGGGACGGTGGAAAATAGTCAAGAATGATTGTAAGAAAGGGGGCAAGAAAAAGAAAAGGTAGGCGTAACAAGTGGGGAAAAATTCTCTATAAATAGATAAGAGAGTTTTGAGAGAATTCAGAAACAATCAAAGGGAAGCAAATAGCTAAGAGCGTTTCTGATATTCAGAAGTGAAGGAGAAGAAGAAAACCAAGAGAAATGAGTGGGAAACTGCGAGGCAAAAGCTCACACGGGTAAGTGAAGTTCATTTCTGTTTTTATGATTCAAAGCATGAAACTAGATTTTATTGTTTGGGCCTAAAAAAGCATGGAATATAGAGTAATTAGAAGAAAAAAAATCAATAAAAAGGGTTTTGAAATGAGATAGTAAAATGGAGTTGCAAGTCATGAGGATAAATCGGCTTCTTAAGAGTTATGCATCAAAATCTGTTTTAATGGGGTTGAATTAATCCTATATAGTGCAGAAACAATTTAGAAATAATTAAGAGCTAAAACAATAGAGAAATCATCACAATTTAGGCTCACCAGAAAGTCGCGATTTCCACCGAAGCTTTTGATCTCTCCCTATTCGTGGAGTTTAGATGCACCAAAGGAAAATCTAAAGTTAGAATTGTGATCCTCGTGCAATTTAGAAGAGGATCACATTGAGTTTGGGTCGGAAAAGGGATCGGGAAAACAAGCCGTTGCCGGAGAAGGTGACAGAAGTTCATCGGAGAATACGATGAACAGTAATACCGAACGACGTTGTGTGGTGTTGCTTTGCATCAAAGCTACGTCGTTTTAGGTAGGGTTATTTTAAATTAAATGCCAAAATGGGATTGTTTGGCTACTAGACTTAGAAATTAAATTTTTTATTTTGATTTAACTAGGGATATCCAATTCTTGATTTAAGTCCTCGTACACTATTTGGATCAGGATTTCAAAGAAAAATAAAAAAGAGGCTGCTGCCCCCGAGATTTGATACCCAGACCGCGCACCAAGGAAGGGTTTTAAACCCACTAAGTGGACCACCGTGCCACGAGGACACATGTGTCCTAAATCCCACTGAAATAATATAAATAATTAAATAAATAAATTAACATAATTAACGTAAATTATTCCAATATCCAAAATTAATAAATGATTAGTGTTTTCTTTATGTAACGGATATTCTAAAACCAATGGAAGGGTCCATTTTACGAGATGGTACCCCAAAAAATAAAGACCCATAGAAATGCTAAATGACCATAATACCCCTAAAGGAACCCAAACCTAAATGGAATTCTGTGAAAGCCTAAACAGACTTTCTTTGGCATTCCGGACTCGATAGTAGAGTCCAAATTAGTGAAAGAGATACTTATAGTTACACAGCATAAAAGTTGATGAATAACATTAAAACTGAGACATATTTACTGATATATAAGGAACTCGAAAGAAAAGGGCAAAGTCATGGGATACTGATCTAGGAACGCATTTTTAATGTATGTTAAACCTATTCTCTTTCATTTGGTATTTCCAAGCCATGTTATTCCATTACTGCCGAACTTGTACACTTGAACGTATCGGATATTGTTGTTTTTCCATAATGTGATATTGTTCTATCTTGTGGACATTAGTTGACTGCTATATCATTATTATCATGTTATACCATGCCTTGAAAGGCCTACTGTTATGTCTTTATTGAATATATGTTAATTGTTTTTCCATGTTCATATTTTTAAGCTTTCAAGCTTTCAATTTCATGCATTATCCAATGATATGCTTTAAAATGCAATATAACCATGCAAGCACACATGTACCCAACTCATAGGTGTTATGAACACAAAATATGTACTATATGTGTCTTACACATCAAATAATTCAACATATTCTATCAACACAATAGCCAGGCAATACATATGCCATCTAATTAACACATTTCTAGCAATCTATGCTCTTAAGCACCATATTCTCATCACATGTATCAAGAAAAGAAAACATGCAATAGACGTATTTCATCCACTATAAGTAGACTCATATGTTTTATCCTTACGAGGTTCCTAGGTGGTAACCAAACCATATAATCAATTCATCTCTAGGTATTCATACCTAATAAACATATATTTACATATACACAAACATGATATGTTTCCACTTTCGTCAACAATATTGATATAAGACATACTTTATTTATATCCACATATCTTATATATACCTTAAGTAAAAATCATATACTTAACACATACAATAAACAATTTAAGCCATGAAAAACTTATTATACCATAGATATTAATTAAATTTTTTTTTATGCATATACTAAATATGCCTTACGGTTCCATCATCTATTTGGTACACACTCGTGTAAGTTCGCATTAGTTAATTTCTTTTCCTTGCTACCTTCAATCATTTTATTAGGTATCTTTTACCTTTTTCCTGTATATAAGTAGGTGATAACCCTTCATGGATCACAACTCCTTTTGTTATTGGCTGATGGGGTGCCATCTATCAACTGTAATGCAAGACTTGAGACCAATCCAGTCTGTATAGATATCATAGTCGTAGTACTGTAACCTATAAATATCGGGTACTAACCTAGCATATATATATAGAATCAATAAGCAACAGTCAACAGCTAACACGTAGCCTACCACATAAACACTTAAGTATAGAATCCATCATAAGAATATACAAATACATAAATGAGCTTACAACTTACCATATAGGCAATTAGGCACACAACCAATCCTATGAATATCCAGGCTTATAGTCTATCTTATAGATAACTAAGCATATAGCTTATCTCATAAATCATTTGGTCTACTACATTAATATAAGCATCTAGCCCCAGTTGATCAATAATCAAGCACATCACATACCCTTAACAAATTCCGAAAACAATCACATTGTACAATTGTACATACTAAAGCAACAAGCACACACATAATCATGTAATCCAAACCAGCCTAATTAACCTAAGGTCTAACCTCTCGCACTGTCCCTAGGTATTCAAAACCTAAAGCTCTAATACCAAGTTGTCACGCCCCAAATTTTCATAAACCCGAGGTGTGAATGAGAATAATAAAATAAAAGAATTAAATTTATATATTTGTTTTTAATTGGATTTTACTTGTTAATCTCCAAGACCATGCCTTATAATGGCTTAAAGTGTACGCTAAACATAGCCTAGGTGCTTTCATAACCCAACTCTAAGGTGGTGACCAAGCATGATCCAAATGGTTGTTTAGCATAGCCTAAAATGATGACAAGGCATGGCCATGGTTGGTGGCCCAATATGGCTTAAGTAAATGTCAAATATTTTCCTAAGTAGTGACCAAACATGGTCCCAAAGGGTGGCCAAACATGGCCCAAAAGGGTGGCCAAACATGGCCCAAGGTGATTGGCCAACATGGCCTAGGGGTTGGCCAAACATGGCCCAAGACAAATGCCAAGGGCTAGTGGCAAAGGAATGCAAGGACTGGGCATGCTAGGCGTAGACGAGCGAGGGGTGCTTAGGCACTGCGCGGGCGGGGGCGCACAGGGAGCGGTGCAGGTGCGTGAGCGCGCGGGCGTGCGACCAGCTAGCTGGCTGTTGTTCCTGCAGTTACAATGTAATTGCTGCAACCTATTTTTTCATTTTCTGAATTTTTTTCCAAAGTGCTATAAGCTAATTTTTTCAATTTTTAACCTACTTCCTCAAGGTTTTTAATCCCCACTTTTTGGCACTCTTCCTATTTATTTATGGGCATTTTACACACCCAAAAACTTTTTTTAATTCACAAAATTTTGACACGGTCTCCTTCGTTTTCTAAGAATTTTTCACCTAATATTTTATAACATAATCCACCACTCTTAAACTAACTACAAAACTATATCCTCATACTCAACTAAACCATTCATACATAATTTAAAGCATACATCCACCATATATGTATATATATATATGTATATACTTAAAGCTTAAGTGTCATGAGCTCCATCCTCACTACAAATTTAGGGCCTTGCCTATTGTTTCAATACTATACAAAATTTTATAAGTTAATACATATGTCCTAGGGCTTACGCTTTCATACAACCAAAATATGCCCCAAGGGCCAAATATTCTTCAAGGTCCATTTCCCCCTCCATGATTCAAGACTTCATCAAGTCTCATATGCCAGGTGTCTCATCTATAATATGTAATCCCATATAGGGTATGCACGACGGCTTGTATGACACAATGCTAATATAAGGCGTGGCAATATCTCTTACAATTCAATGATGTAATGTAATGGCAATATGCATAACACACACATGCAACTCTATGTCCAACCCATGCCTCACTTCACGGTCCACCCCCGTCAGAACGCGCGTACTGTCATTGGCCTAGATTTTGAGTTTTTCACCATAAGATCTACACCCTCATAATGCATAGCACCAAAGTGCCCAACACACGTCATGTTTCCAAAGATTTAAGTATGCCAAGATGCCTTGATTTTTCTATGCAATTTCAATGAGCCATTTATTAAACCCATGGAGTGTGCCTTAAATAATGCATCATACATAAAGTAAACTATAACTTTTAAACAACAAAACTTTGTGTACATGAACATAGCATATAATCCAATCAATTATAAATATAATCATGTTACATATTCACAACCTTACCAAACTCTTAAAGGTTACACAAGTACACAAAGTACCAATACATTGAGCAAACCATAACTTTCAAACTACAAGACTTTGTCTACATGAACATAAGATAGAATGCAACAAATTATACATATATTCATGTTACATGTTCATCACTTCACCAAATTTTTGAAGAATATATAAGTACACAAGGTACCAACCTTAGGTTTTCAAAATAACTATATCCTAGGTGGCTTTTTAACAACAGGTGTGCATGTAAGTCATACAATCAACTTATAAAAATACTACTAAACTTAACTATATTCTTTACTTAGCAAAATATCATACCTAAAAGTGTTTTTCTCAACCCTAGGGAGTTGTGTTCACTTCAACTCCAAACCAATTAGTAAGATTGTAGCCCTTGTGGTGGGGAACAACTTCCTAGAAGGAAGCCTTAAGAGATTCCAAGGCTAGAGATGAGTTTTGGAAGGTAGACAGTTGAAAAACCTAGGTTCTCTTCATATTTTCTCTCCAAGAACGAGCTGTTGTATTTTCTCAAACTAATTCTGAGAAATTTAACTCACAACGGTCATATTTATACTAAAGGGGTCAAGAGGTGAAAAGACCTTTTTGCCCTTAATGAGCAGCGGGACCCCGTTACACTACAACCCGTCCCAAAATACCTCAATTCGATATTATGCTTTAACCCAAGTTGTTAAAATTATTTTAAATGATATTTTTCAAAAAAAATTATTTTCTCTTGTTGTCAGGTGCTGCCTGGGTCACCCGAGCCACTTAGGATGCCCTTTTTGGTCCATTTTTCAAACTATCTTCAATTAGGCTCAAATTCTCATAGGAGGTGTATTTTACCATTCTAAGCATATTTACCTTCTATGGTATACTCAAATTATTCTTTTAAATATAAATTATGTCTAAATGATGCATGTATAGTGCCCTACCGACAAATAGTGCATGAATAGTGTCCTACTGGCAAAAATGAAAAATTTATCCAGATTTTTCAGTTCTTTACAGCAACACTTTTGTACTGTATATCTCATAAGATATATGTATATACAATATTAAACACCATTCCACCATCCACCACAACTAATTAGAATATATGTAACACCTTACCCATTATATATGAATATATATGTATATATATATATATATCTCTATGTGTATATTGCATATGAGAGGGGGAGGGATAGAATAGTGAGAGTGTGTGTGCATGTGATGTGTTGTTAGAGAGAGAGAGTGAGTGAGTGAGTGAAGGAAAAAGAAGGAAGGAAGGAGAAGAAAAGGGGAAGGCTTGCATGCTAGTTTTGGAAGCTATCCTAAGGAATTTAGTAACTCAAACCAAGTAAGGAGGCCAAAAATTTGGAGGTAAAAACCCTTAAACTCAATTTCTCTCTCTAAGGAAAAGTAATATGCCACTGTTTGTGTGCTTTGAGGAAGCTAAGATACATGCATCTAATTAATATGGAAAGAGGTTGAAAATAGGAGAAAAATGGGTCAGCTTAAGCTTAAGAAACCCTAAGGAACACCATGGCCGAACCTAGGGTTTGAGCATTTGGTATTAGACCCCATTAAGATTAGATTGGAATTCCAAAAATGGAGTGTGCTGCAACTTAAAGCAGCAAAAATGGTCAAGGGACCATGGAGAAACAATGAGTTGCATGTAGGGTTAGGCAATTTGGGTTTGTGAGGATTTGATAAATTCACTTACTTTTAGGATTGGGAAAGTGTTCCCCATACTTCTAGGAAGTCATGGTGAAAATTTAGGGCCAAAACAGTGAACAAAACCATTCAAAATAGAAGAACAGGGAGCTTTTCGAAAAAGCGGGTCTCGCCGGAGACCCATTGCATTTTCCTATTTCGATGGCGATGGTAGGGTGAATCTAGATTCTGATGATGGACATGAAATCCTCATGAAAAATGGGATCGGACCCCGTTGAGATTAGGCCAGAATTCTACCGACGATGGTCGTCAGAGCCGAAGAAGACAACAAAACCCTCGCCAAAAAAAGTGAGGAAGATCAGCAGTAGTGGGTCGGGTCGGTTTCAAGTTTGGGTCGGGACTCACCTAGGCGCAGATAAAGATACCCCGAAACTGTGTCGTTTTGAGTTGTTAATTAAAAATGAATGGGGTTGTTTGGGTACGAGATTAGGAGATCAATTTAATAACCCATGCGAGGTTGGGATAACCTATCCTTGTTTAGACCCTTGTCCACTATTTGTCTAATGAATAATCAAAAAAATAAAGGGGAGTTGCAGCTCCCTAGTTTCAATCCCTGCAGCTAAACTCTAAAACCAAGCACATGACCATTGTGCCACCATAGCACATGTGATATAATATTAATATAATAAAAACATAATATAAAATTAAATAATTTAATTATTATAAAATGCCCCGTTACCTAAATAAAATAAAAGAGGAGTGTATTTTAACTATTTGAGACATTCTGGACCCAATGACGAGGTCTATTTTACGGGACAGGACTCTGAAAAATTAAGACACATAAAATTTAAAATTATAATTTTACCCCTAATGATACCTGGAGCCACTTAAATGTAAAAGGTAGTCTAACTTGACTATTTTGGACGATCCAAACTCAAAAGTGGGGTCCATTTCAGCAAACGAAGTACCAAAAAATATGACATATAAAAGCATGAAATTTCAAAAAGGCCCCTAGGCTTAATGAAGCTACTAGAAGAGTATAGATGATGATTTAATTATGTAACACTTCAAACAAGTAAGTGATAAGACATTGAATTACGTTGTAGGTTTGTGAACTGATTTAGAGGCAAAACATGGATGACCAAGAATGAAGAAAAGAAGTATAAAAGAGGAAGATAAGGATCACTAGGAGGGGGGAGGTCCTTAGCTGGAACCCATTCATTTACAAGACCCCCATTGTCCCAATGGGTCGATTGATGAAAGAAAGGGTTGCTCAGAAACTAGCCAAAAAATAGGAAAGTGTGGGCGATAACTTATAGGAATTTGAGTTGCCCAGAGGTCAAGAATGTAACAGCAGTCGCCAGATAGATGAAAAATATGAAACAACGAATCATGTATTACCCATTACATCCCGAGCATTAAGTTAGCTATAAAATGAATTTAGAAAAAGAAGGCGAGACCTAACCTTAAGTCTAAAGCTACAAAAATAATAAATGGCCAATAGTAATGCTTCAGCTATGTTCTAATACGTAGCTATGTGTATTTAACTTATGATTTAGGAACTACAAACAAAGGAAACCGGATTAGCATAACTGACTGAAAGTTTGAGATGAGTAACCCTATATCTTGAATCAACAGTATTTTATCTAATATTTGTCAAATGCTAAATTTTTTTTGTGAGTAACCTTGCACCCTGAATCAGTGGTATATATCTTCTATGGATGTTTAAAATGCTTAATCTTTTGTGAGTAACCCTGTACCCTGAAGCAATGACATTTTATCTTTTATCTGATAAATGCTAAGTGTTTTATATCCTATTCAAATTTCTATTTTATAAAATTTAATATCTACTCAAATGTCTATCTATACCTTATGAAATATTCAAAAACTATAATCTTCATGTTTAGATTTTGAAATGACATTCACGTGTACTAATTTGAAAAATATCTGCAAACCATGGCATGCCTTCAATGAGAAATAAATAATTTATGCAAACCAACTTGACTACGAAACTTGAATCATATGTGTTTTGAATCTGATCATGTTTCTGTTCCGAGGCTTACCCATATGGCACTCCGACTCTTTATAAGACTTACCCACATGGTGTTCTAACTTGATTTCTTGTGTCTATCTCGAGGCCTATGTCACGACCCAAAACCCACCCTATACGGATTAGAGGTCCGTGACCGGGTCTACGACCCGTAGGCCGTTCCCCGTCAAAAGGATCTGAAATACTAAGTAAGGTTTTAACAAAATATTTTTATAGACGTCAGTAAATTTGGTAGCATAGTCAGGTCGTCATTTAACACATGCCAAAAGAACATAAGTGTTTTTAAGTACAGATCCTCCAAAAACATAAACTGACAGGACCGTGGTGACATGGGAGACATTAAGACCTTTCAGTATTTAACTTAATACAAAACTCACCAAAAAGAACTACCAGTAGCTAGTAGCGTCTGGACCCCAATAAGTAATTTCCTAGCTTTAACATGGGTTAGGGTTAGTTCACAAGGATAATGAGGAAAAAGATAACAGATAGCCAATAGCCAAACGAGCAATAGTAAATACATAGCCAGTCACTAAGATGCACAACAATAATGACCTGAGGGACCAAAAGAGGCATATCCCACAATATAAAATAGGAGGCAATAACGAAGTCAATCAAAGTTGGGATCTAGCCTATCATATGGGTTGTTGCCACAACAAAACGTTAACCAATCAAATGTGTAACACGCTTGCAATAGTATGATCATTCACAGGGTATAAAATATGATCATCCAATAATGCAAAAACGTTATTATTGAATTCTAACAGAACAGATGCGTAAACAGAACGGGGCCCGGCATACCCCCAGAACGCGCAAATTCAGGTCCGCCTCTCTCTCTTGGGCTAGCTGAATAGCGCCAGAGCTCTTCCACTACAGGTCCCGAAGGACACAACTCGTCCAGTAGGACACATCAGACCCCTAAGGGGTCCATCCCGCATCCGAGAACAGATGGGCCATTGTGACTGAGCACAACCCGGGGTACATATCGAATATCATGAACAATAAATTTTCGCACAAGATGTACAATCAAGTGAAATAGCCACAATCTCAATCAACGAGACATAAGTGTGTGGATAAGTAAAATTTCTATCAACAAGATACATCACCAGAGCATGATGGTACGAATATGCTCAAATACCAACAATTCAAGATCACGAAATGATATAGGCAAGCAATTCAAATCCGAAGTACAGACATGAATAATTGATCACAAATCGATTGGCTTCAAAATGGAGAAATCAAATTCAATAGGTAGTGGTAGAGTACAAATTTGGCAGCATAAGAAGATAAATGTGACTGGCTGGGAAATAACCCATATTAAAGCATTGGAATTACTTACCTCCAAAAGTGCTTTCAACAGGTCTATTAATTTAAGTCTCCTTCTCTTTTCCCTTGGAGGTTCCTATAAATCAGAAATTTGATTGTTATTAACCCATTTCAATTATTTAAGGTCGATGTCAATGTTCATGGTTTAATTTAACTCTCTTAGTATTATTTAAGTATATTCTTAAGGTTGCTAAATTTATTACATCAGCCTTCAGAGTATTTTATTTGGTTAAACAGACTCCACCGTTGAGTCTGGAACGTCCAAGAAAATAAATCTAGGCCTTCGCGGCTTTTTATTTGGCTTTGGGTACCTTGAAGGGCAAAATGGTAATTTCATGTTTCAGGTGACTTAATTTTTTGGAACCCTGGTTGACAAAATGGGCCCCACCATTGGGTCTAAAACGTCCATTATAATTAAATTGGGCTATCTTTTATTTTTATTTGGCCTCAGTTATCAACAGGGGTAGTACAGTCATTTACTATTTACGTGTCTTTATTTTTTGCAACTTAATTTCTCAAATTGGACTCCACCATTGAGTCCAGAATGCCCGAAATAGTAAAATTACACTATTTATTTATTTAATTTGGACTTCGTTTGAGTCATTTAGTGTCCAAGGGTAAAATAGTAATTTTACCCAATTAATAAAATAATAAAGTAAATTATTTTATTAATTATTTATTTTCTAGGGGCATATTTGAATTAATCTTTTAAAATCTGGGCTGTAATACAAATGTTCAGAACAGTTGGGGGTCAAAAACTAATTTCAGAAAACTTAGGGTTCAAAACAGAATTTCAGAAAATAAGTGTTCAAAACCATCCGGTTTTAGGGTTCAAACAATTGAACCGATCCAAAACTTCTAAACCAACCGGTTCACCTCCTTTCACTACGTCATGCTGACGCTGCGATGACATCAGGCTCATTAAATAAAACGGCAACATTTTGTTTAATTCAAGATTCGTTTTAAACGGTCAGGACCCGAACCGTTTTTCACCTGATACCCGACCCAATGCCGACCCGAACAGTGCCGTATTCCTCAACGGTGTCGACACTGTTCACCTCCAAACCCTAGTTTTTGTAGCCTAATTTCGTGGGTTTTCAAGCATGGATTTTCACTGTTCTTGATTTTAAAGTGTTTTTGGAAATGTGATAAACAATTTGGCATTCGTTTTTAGCCTCGAATCAAGCTCAAACGTTCGGTCCAAAGTTGGATAACTGAACCTGTAACTGGCTTGTAAATGCTTGTTTTTACCCCAAATTTTGTTAGGTTTCTTTAGTTGTGATTTGTGTATCATGGGATTCAAGTCCCTATTCCCAGAATCGAATTAAAAAGTGAGTTTTGAAGACTGTGACTAGATCCCGAAACCTGTAAGTCAGATTTTGGAGGGCTTTACCTAAGCTTTTAGGTCGCGGCGTGGGGTTTTTAGAACCCTACTAGGGTGTATTTTGGGTCCCAAGTGAAGAAACCCAGTTTCTTTTTGGTCAGTTCAAACCTGCTACAAGAGAGGTTCATTAATGGCGGTTTCTCATGGTTCAGCGTTCTTCAAGCCCTGTTGGCCTTCTAAATCTAATCCTGATATTTTCTAGTGTCAAGATAATTTCATGCATGCATTTTGTATGGCTTAATGAGACTAAAATAGTACCAAAACTTTAAGAGAAAATAAAAACAACCTTTATACCTGCTTTATACCTTGGCAGGTCCTTCCCTCGATCGTGGCTCAACTTGGCCCTCTCAAACTCCGTCAAGTCAGGTCAGTCTCCTCCCTCATTGTGCACCTCTATGTGAGACACTCATGCACACACATCTTACTCACACATACAAGGCCTCACACCCATGGGTCCTCTCTCACAAAACCTCTCACATACACAGCTTCACTCACACACAGTTTGGATATGCAGAACACACATGCACTTTCTGATCTCTCACTTCAATGCCCACACTAATATATAATCATATATTTTATTTATTTGATTTATAAATAATTATTTGGTTGCATGAAAAATAGTTGGTGAGGAAGTGATCAAGTGTGTTAGGTAGATGTGATGATGGGCTAGGGTGCATAGGCTGAGGGAGTGGTGAGGTGTTGCATGCATAGCCATTGGCCAATTTGGGAGGTGGCCTTAGTTGACTTAGGTTCATATACAATTAGGTTGTATAATTAGACACAAAGATGCTGGCAGCCCACTTGGTAAATTTTTAGGTGCCATTAATCCTGCCTTACTTGGTCAAGGGTTCAAATCCCCTTGGCCTCAATGTTGGCTTGCTTTTCCCACATTTTATCCTTATGCCTTGTTTGGCTGGTGCAAAATTCTATTTTAGCTATTTCCTTCATAATTTCTTTTTTGTTGCTCTTTTTACGAAACGGTTTCTTCTCGTCAATCCCCGTTTAGGTTAGCTTCGATATCCCAGGCTTTACGTTGGTCGTTATTTCTCGGTGTTTTCCGTAGTTAGCTAATTCTAGTTCTAATAGTGTTGAAACGGGCCTTAAATAGCTATATTAATGCAATCATGTTCCAAGATGACTTCATTCCATAAATTGGTAATTAGGTTCGGGTATTGCACCCCCCCTTTTGACGTGTTTAGCTATTTTATTGACCTTATCACAACTTTCAAGGAATTCTTGATTAATTTTCTTAATTATTCTTTATGTTGCATCTAATTAATAATTAGTGGACTAATTATTAATTAATTAGGTTGGGGTGTTACAGCGTACCCATATGGCGCTCCGACTCTTTGTAAGACTTACCCACATGGTGCTCTGACTCGATTCTTGTGTCTACACAATGTTTACCCATGTGGTGCTCCAACTCTTGATAAGACTTACCCACACAATGCATTGACTCGTGGATTTCATGTATAAGACTTACCTACGTGGCGCTCCGAGTCTTGATGAAATCTATCCACGTAGTGCTCTGACTCATTATATGAATTGTTGATAAGTGTAATATGTGTCTGTTATCCATTATTCGAAATCAGATTGTAAAAAACACCCTCTCATGTGTATTTATCATTCGTTATCATGTTATCTATTTTGTAACTTATTATCTGAATCATATTTTAAGAATTGCATATGCTAGTATATAATTTGTGAACAACTCTTTATTATCTACTTTGTGATTTGATATTAGAACTATGTTATCAAAAAATAACATGTTTTAGAAATGTTTTTGTTATATTTGTTTGAATATTTAGTATGTTTTATACGTGATCCATTTTGAAAGCATGTTTTAAGTTATCCTTACGTATATGCTATCTGTTTGAGAAACTTGGTGCCCATGGTATTTTGTGCAAAACTCTGTCTTACAAAACCTATGATAGGATGTAGGAATTACTCACGAGCTTAGTGAAGCTTATATGGATTTATCCAATATATTCAAGTAATTAAATTAGCATGAAGTAGCAAAGTCCACAACGTAAGCTAAGAGCGTGAATGTAATAGAAAATTTTGGACCAGGATTTTGGTTAGACGTGATGTGGATGATTTTTGGTAATCATGTGATGTATAGTTTTGGAACTTAATGACAGATGGGACTTTTGGAGATTTACGTTTTATAGTTTTGGGAATACGGACCTTATGTGTGTATATATATATATATATATATGTTGATGACACCTAATGATAATAGTGGTGACAATGATCTTACCTTGAGTATACTTTATAAATGACTGGTGTTGATATGGTTATCAGATGAGTTACACACGTGTAGCTTCCGCAATCAATATCAAAAAATAATATATATATATATATATATCACTCTTGTGCAATTCATTTGATTTTGTATGGCCTGTCTGAGTGACAGTGTCGGACACTAGCCCTAAATCCACGTAGGGTGGGTTTTGGGTCATGACACCATAGCAGTTTGAAAAAGGCGATGTGAATAGTTTAGCAAGTCAATAATAGGGATTTAGTATATACAACAATCAGCTACCATAAATCACAAGATATTAAATCGAGTCCAATGACAGGCATGAAAAGCATACCCATAATCAAAGAGTACATCATCATATTATGATAAAAAATAATATATATGATACTAAAAAAATAGATGCTAACAACAAATAGGGCTCGGCTACCCCCAAATAGCACTAAGAAGTCTTATCAAATATCATGTCTTCTATGTAACACCCCGACCCAATTAGGCAAAGTGAATCATTGTAATGACGTTTTTTGTTTATGAAATTAAATACATATTTATGTAATCAATTTAAAATTTCAATTAGTAGGCCATAAATGTTAAAATTTCTACACGAAGAAAGATTGGGCAAATTAGAGTGACGTGCGATTAAAATGAAATTTAATTTCAAAATTCGCCGATAAATATGAATATGGAGTAAGGCACCACCGAGGACCCAAAATCGGTAAAACGAGTAATGATCATACCAAACTCCGGATTTATACCAAAATTGCCAATGTTTCAAAAATTAATATTTTATGGAATAAAATGTCAAATACAATAATATATACTGGAAAATACACTTATACACGTATACATGTATATACAATGACATTACGTATATCATACATAATCTGTAATATATATGTGCGTATATATATATAAGTTGCTGAACCCATTTAATGGGTAGGTGTGGCAACTTAATGAAGCTAATATATATATATATATATATATATATATATATATATATACAACCCTAGGCTATATATTGGATGTGTTGTGTGTATTTAGGGATGTGCTGTGAAGCAGACTTGCTGTGTGCAGGAACTTGAGTGCATGGTGTGTAGAGAGAGAAAGTGAGAGAGAGAGAGTGTGTGTGTGTGTGTGTGAAGAAAGCAGAAGAAGAAGAAGAAGAAACTGAAATAAGAAGGAGGAAACTAAAGGCTGGAACAGAACCACAAAGAGTAGAGAGTGTCACCATTTTGAAGGTAAAACCTCAAAGCCAAAAATTTTCTCTCTAAAAGTTTATGGCATAACTCATTGTTTGATAAGAGTAAGTTGCATGCATGGTCTTTAATATTGTTATCCGCATTTTGGAAGTAATAGGAAGGCCTTAAGAGCTTTAAAACCACAAACCTCAAAAATCGCCATTGATAAAGCTTAAGAGCTTGCCTAGAAACCGACCTAGGAGAAAGCTGATTTGGCAGTTAGGGATCCAAACTAGATCCTCATAGGGTCACAATGCAATAGAAACCAACTGTTTTGGCTCAGTAATAAGCATTCCATAGCAAAAATTCAGTTGATGGGTTTTCGGCCAAGACAAAAAAAATAGCATCATGGCTTCCTTTAGAAGCCATGAGCTTATAGCCATTGAGATAAGGATCACATTGGTCCAAGCCATGTCCTTTTTGGGTAAGAAATGAGGGAGAGCTATGGCATTTTCAAGTGGCTGGAAAAAGGAAAAACAAGTGGGTTACTGTCCGATCACCAGGGTTGAGGGGATAGAAAGGCTACCTTAAGATTCGTAAGGGTCGATAAAATCAATTAAGAAAGAAATGGAGATTCAAAAATAATAAAAAAAATGAGTTTTAAAATTAATTTTCCAGTTTCTGGTCCCCTCGCTGGAAAGTGGCGAGGGGGATGATACTGTTCAAGGTCGGTCGGATCCAGGTTTGGGTCGGGACCCGACCTACCGCGTGTTGGGTTTTCCAAAATGGTGCAGTTGTTGTTTTAATTAAGTTAGAATACGAGCATTTGGTTACAGGAATAACACATTAATTTATTAAACCTACCTAGAATTGGGATAGACTAATCCACGAAAAACATTGGTCGTTGTTTGGTTAGTGTCTAATTAGAAAAAATAAAAAATAAAGAGAGGAAACAAAGGCAACTGTGGTTAGGGGAATTCGAACCCCTAATGTACGTGAACCAAGAACCCAAAAGCACCCAAGGTCACCACCATGCCACCGAGGCACGTGTGGTCAAGTATTGACCCAAATATACTATATAATTATTATAATTGATTAAATTAATTAATTATTAAGATAATTTTTTATGTCCAAATAAACTAAGTATATAGTGTTTTCCTTATGTTTTGGGCATTCTAAAGCCAATGGAAGGGTCTGTTTTACAAGACTAGGTCCTAAAAAATAAAGACCTGTAAAAGTGTCAAATTATCCATTTTACCCCTAAAAATAAATGGGGCCAATTAAATATAAAAGGTAGCCTATCTTGACTATTTTAGACCATCTGGACTAAATGGTGCAGTCCGTTTTAGCAAACAATGTACCAAAAAAATATGACACGTAAAAGTGTAAAATTATGAAAATGCTCTTAGGCTTAATGTAAGTCACAAATTAGCGAATTAGGATCCAGAAAAGCCTAAATTAATTCTATTCGCTATTCCAGACTTGACGACAATGTTCCTTTCAAAAGAATAAGACCCGATAACAAACTGAAAAATGATGAATACGTCCTTAGGACAAAATGAAGTTATAGGAAGTATAAAAATGAAATTAATAAGTCCATATAAATGTTATGAGGACCAACTAGACTCAAAATGGAGTTTGAATTACATAAATTGTATGCGGAGAAATATGGAATACTAAAAATGAGTAAATTACCATTATGCCCTTGAAGGGCCAAATAAGTTATAATGCATCAAGGAACCCTGAATGTGGAAATTGAAGACCCTTAATTGAAGAGACTAAGTTCAAAATAACTTAAAACATTGAATAATAAATTTTGAGACTAGAATGAATACTGATTCATTATGCCATTATTTTTTATCGTGATTATAAGATCACCCAAACGATGGAAAATGGGAAGAAAGCTACGAATAGCTATTATGGTACCCGTATGAGAATGCGATGCTAAAAAACCAAGGTAAGTAACTCTTATGCTTTAATATGGGTTATTCCTAGCCAGGTCACATTTATTTTCAAATGTTGCCAAAATTTGTACTCTATTTCCTACCTAATGAAACTGATTTCTCCGATTTGTTGCCAATCGACTTGTGATTATTGGTTTATGCCTATACTTCAAATTCGATTTTCTTACCTATATGATTTTGAGAACTTGATTACTAATACTTGAGAATAAATGTGCCTTCATTTATTCCATGCCATGATCTTGTGATATATCTCATTGATGGAGAGTTTGTTTGTTCCACACACTTTATGTCTCGCTGATTGAGATTTTGGTTGTTTCATACAATTTTACATCTCGTGTGGAGTTTTGATGATCATGGTGTTTTGTAAGTGCATGGAGTTGTGCTCAGTCACAATGTCCATTCATTCCTAGATTGCGTTATGGACCCATGTGGTCATTTGTGTCCTTTGAGGACTTCAGGCAAAAGAGCTCTCATATTATTCAGTAAGCCCAAGAGAGAGAAGCGAACCTAAATATGCGCTGTGGGGGTATGCCAGGCCCTGTTTTGTTTACGCATCTGTCGTGTTAGAACTCGATAATGACATTTTTGCATTCATTGGATGATCATATTCTATGCCTGGTGCATGATCATATTATTTACAAGCATGATACACTTTTGATGGCTAATGTTGTAATACCCCGACCCAAAAATATCGGGTCATATGGCACGCCTTACGAGGTTATGAAAAATTAGTGTAAAGATACCTGCACTTAAGGAAAATAATTAATTAATTAAGTTTATGAAATTAATTATTAATTAAAATAAATAGAAAATACACACATACAAGTGTATTATGTGACCAAGCATGTGTAAGTATTTATATATGTATAATTGTATATATATATATATATACATGTAATACTTGAATATAGGAAAAATAAAATAAAATAAATATAATATAAATATATATGCATGGTATGGCTGTGTGTATAATACATATATATATATATACTTACACATCCTTAGTCACATAATACACTTTTATGTGTGTATTTTCTATTTATTTTAATTAATAATCAATTTCATAAACTTAATTAATTAATTATTTTCCTTAAGTGCAAGTATCTTTACACTAATTTTTCATAACCTCGTAATGCGTGCCATATGACCCGATATTTTTGGGTCGGGGTATTACAAATGTATTGTTTGTGGCAGGGAATTATCATGTTAGGCTAGATCCCATTTTGGATGATTTTGTCATCATTTTCTTGTATTACTGTGTGGGATAAGCCTTTTTAGACCCTCGGGTCATTATTGCTATATTTTGGTGACTGGCTATATGATATCTTTCTTTTTATATGCCTGTGATCTAACCCTAACCCATGGAAAAGCTAGGAATTTACTTACTGAGCTAAGTTAGCTCACTCCTTACTTATGACCATTTTTCAAGTGGCCCTATGAGGGATGAAATGCAATGAGATAACTAGTGGAACTAGTGAAGCACAAATGATTAACACTGATGATATGAACTCCAAGTCAAAGTTGACCACGTTCTCTGTAACGTTAAGTTCAAACTTGTGTATTATAATATTGCATCATTAGTGATGAGATTAGCCTACTATGTTGGATCACCATGATTAAATTGTACTTTGAGATATTCTGATTGTTGGTCATTGGAGATGAGCTTTTGATCAGGTGAATTGTATTGGTGTAACTTCCGCTTTAAGTAATTCAGTGATATGTGATTTATGTTATAAAAGAAATATATATATATATATATATATATATATGTTTTTTACACTTTTACAGTTCATCTGATTTAGTACGGCCTGTCCAAGTGGCAGTGTCGATCACCGACCCCTAATCCGCGTAAGGTGGGTTTCGGGTCGTGACACTCCATAGACTAAGTGTTGAGTATCATTCCCAATCACGGACCTGTAGGTCCAAATCAACATCTATAGAATCAGGATGGACATTGTGGCAAACACAACTCCCAACACTTATAATAATATCATACATCAGAGGAATTTCACAAGAAATGTACATATACGTGGAATATCAAATTATCAATATTGAAAAACATAATAGTTTTCCAATATACAAATCAAGGGTTATAGAAATGTGTAAGAAATCACATAAAGATATTGGCAAATGAAATCTCAATGTATCTACAAGGAAGTACAAGTATCAAATTGTGGAATCAAATAACCGTCAGTTGTGTATAAAGAGTACAAATTGGCAACATCGAGAAACATAACTGTGACATGGTTAAGGAATACCACATATTAGAGTTCAGGTTTACTTACTTCAAAAATGTTTCCTCCTCCCTTCAAGAGGAATCAAACCTCCTTCTCCTTTCCCTTTGATGATCCAATAAACTAGGAAACATTATTTAGTTCAATATTGTTCATGGACTTAATCTAATTTTATTGATGGATCTATTGTCTTTTAGTCTTACGGGTTGTGTTTTAAGTTTATGGACTTATGAAATTTAGGTTGTATCCTAATTAACTCCTTTACCCTTCCTTGGTAGCTCGTTATACCTTTAAAATGTCTTTAAAATGGCTAGTATCGTATATCTATATTTTAAGTATTTTATTTGATAAAACGGACCCCACAGTTAGGTTCGGCATGTCGAAAAACCTCAAGGTATGTACCCTTATAATTTTTGGAGGTCATTTAGTAGCTTTATTAAGCCTTTACAACATTTTTGAGATTAGTCCAGTTTGTCCGTTCACATTTTTTTAGATTTAATTACACAAATTGGACTCTGTCGTTAAGTCCGGAATGCCCAAAAATATTAGGTTACACTATCCTTTTATTTTATTTGGGCAACGGAAACATTTTACCAAATTAAATTAATTAAATTATTTTATTTAATATTATATATATAATATATATATATATATATATATATATATTCAGTTACTATTTTGACAAAGTGGCACGGTGGCACATGCGTGGGGTTTAAAACCCTCACGTGTGTAAGGTCTGGAGTTCGAGTCTGGGGAGCTACGACTTTCCTTAATTTTTCTAATTTTTAGTAGGCCAAATAGCGGACAAGGGCGTAGAACAAGGATAGGTTATCCTGTTCCACCTGTGGTTATAAAATTAGGATTTCTTACCCTTTCTGCAAAACAGGCCTAAAGCTATTTAAAATTTAAAACCCTAATGCCCAAAATGACACCGTCTCACTTAAAACCCCAACCCACTTAATAATTTGGTCAGAGCCCGACCTGAATTTGACCCGAGACCTGGCCTGCACAGTACCTTCTTCCCCACATCTTCAGCGAGGGTTCCGGCCACCCTTTCTAGCATCGGCGACCAATTCTGACGACCTCTACAACGGGGTTAGACCCCTTTTTCAATGGAGGTTTCATATCCATTTTCAAAAATGGATTTTATACACGTTTGGCCGTCGGACTAAGCCATTACAACAGCTACTCTAGCAAGTCATGATTTTCCAACGAGGTTGATTTTTCCTATTTTGAGTAGTTCTAGACTATTTTCATCTGATTTTTCTTCCTATGGATTTCTGGGAGTATGGGGAATGTTTTGGCGTTCTTAAAACTAAACAAAACAGGTTTAAACCCAAGTTTCCAATTATTCTTTGCTTTGCTGCAACTCCTTTTAAAATTCTTATTTCTATGGCAAAACGTGTGGTTCTGGCTCCTCTGTGACCCATTTGTGGTCTAGTTTTAGCCCTCTATCTCAAAACAACATTTGGTTAAGGGTTTTTCATAACCCAAATTTTTTTGGTTCGACCATGGTGGTTTTCTTGGGGTTTGCTTTCCCTAAACTGCTCAATTTCACCACCATATATATATATATATTGTGGGCTATGTAGCACGAAAGTGTTGTAGCCAAATTGGCTATTCTTTTTGGGTATAAGATTCTTCCCCGTCTTTAGTCTTGGGTTCAAGACTGTGGGCTAACACTTTTGGCCTTCTTTTCTCTCTTTTTCTCTTCTTATGCCTTATTTGGCATTTCGGGTGTATTTCTTGAATTTTTAAAGTTGTGTTTCAATTGTCCTAAAATATCTTGGTATTCTCGCAGTGTTTTTTGATTCTTATATGCTTCACCTACACGTCATTTTTTTTTTTTTGATACGTTCTATTGTGTTTAGTTTATACCAAAAATATATTGTATTTATCAAAAAAATTCTTAGTTAAATTCATTTTGTTCGCATATTTCACTAATTTCTCCCAAGTGCACCTCGCGCATTAATTTTAATGTTTACGACTACCAATTTCAATTTAAGATGCCTAAAATTAATATGCAATTTATTTCAAAAAGGTCGACATTAATATAAATTACTTTGTCTAATTGGGTCGGGATATTACATCCTTGCCTTGTTAGGAAAGTTTGGTCCCCAAACTCAGCGTACCCTGTAACGTGAAGAGTTGTGGATATTTGGCATGAATTTCATCCTCTCGCTCGCAAGTGGCTTCCTCTATTTGGTGATTTCTCCACAATACTTTCACCACCGGAATAGTCTTGTTTTGCGAAACCTGCTCCCGGCTGTCTATGGTCTGCATTGGTTGCTCAAGATAAGTCAAATCCTCTTGGAGATCCAAGGGCTTGTGCTCCACCACTTGGTCTGGATTGTGTAGGCACTTCTTCAGCCCAGAGAAATGGAAGACATTGTGCACATGCACCAATTCTAATTGTAGGGCAAGTCGGTATGCCATCGGTCCAACTCGTCATATGATCTCAAATCGTCCGATGTAATGAGGCCCTGACTTCCCCTTCTTCCCAAATCTCATCACGCCCTTCATAGGCAACACTTTCAAGAACACTTGATCGCCTACTACAAATTCTAGCTCTTTTCTTTGGGTATTGGCAAAACTCTTCTAGTGGCTTTGAGTTGCCAGTAAGCATTGCTTGATCAGCAGAATCTTTTATGCGGTCTGCTCTACTATTTCTGGGCCAAACAATTTCCTTTCCCACACTTCTGTCCAACATAGTAGAGATCGGTGCTTCCTGTCGTATAATGCTTCATATGGTGCCATGCTAATATTGGACTAATAGTTGTTGTTGTACGTGAACTCCACCAGCAGTAGCTGTTCCTCCCCACTTCCCTTGAAGTCCATGACACAAAAGCATAGCATATCCTCTGAGGTCTGAATCGTTCTCACGAACTGCCCATTAGTCTTTGGGTGGTATGCGGTACTGAGACTTAGGTTCGTGCCCATTGCTCTCTATAGGCTACCCCAAAATCGAGACACAAACCTTAGGTCTTGATCAGACACTTTAGAGATTGGGAACCCATACAACTGAACAATTTCCCAAATATATAGCGCTGCTAACTGTTCCAATGTCTGGGTCATTTGTTCTCAAGAAAGTGGGTTGTCTTTGTCAATCTGTCCACGATCACCCATATAGAATCACTCCCATATGGAGTCTTGGGCAACCTTGACACAAAGTCCATCGTAATGTGCTCCCATTTCCACTCAGGTATCGGGAGTGGCTGCAAAAGTCCACTGGGCTTCTAATGTTCAGCTTTGACTTGCTAGCACTTGACAGATCATGCTATGCACTCAGCAATATCCCTCTTCATCCCTAACCACCAATAAGTACTTCGGATATTGTGATACATCTCAGTGTTTCCTAGGTGTATGGAAAACTTCGAGTTATGTGCCCCATCAAGTATCTCCTCTCTAATCTCGGGCACATTTGGCACACAGATTCTGTCTTGAAAACGTAACACTCCATCTCGGACAATAAATTCCAGATTCCTTCCTGCCTTAGTATCTTCACGGAATTTAACTAACTTGTCATCTTGGGACAGTAGTTATTTGATCCTTTTCACAATCGTCAGTCTGACTGTCATATTGGCAAACATTACCCCGGTGTCTGGCAGAACCACTTCGATCTTCATCATTTCCAACTCTTTTAGTAACTCCTGTTGTGTAGTCAACAGGCAAGTAAGACTTCTTGATTACTTCCTGCAAAGAGCATCTGCCACCACATTAGCCTTCCCTAGGTGGTACTGTATGTCAAGCTTATAATCCTTGATCAATTCCAGCCATCGACATTGTCGTATGTGGAGCTCTTTTTGTGTAAATAGATAGTTGAGGCTTTTGTGGTTTGTAAAGATCTCACATATTACTCCGTAGAGTTAATGCCTCCAAATCTTTAGTGCAAACACAATTGCTGCAAGTTCAAGGTCATGAGTTGGGTAGTTCTCCTCGTGTGATCTCAATTGCCGCAAGGCATAAGCCATTACCTTGCCCTTCTGCATCAGAACACGCCCTAAGCCTTTATATGATACATCACTATATATCACAAAGCCTTCTGTCCCATCTTGTATCGTTAGAATCGGAGCCGACACTAGATAGTTATTTAGCTCTTGGAAGCTCTTTTCCCTTTCTTCTGTCCACACAAAATGAACATTTTTCCAAGTTAGCTGGGTGATTGGTACTACTATCTTGGAAAATTCCTTGATGAACCTTCTGTAATAGCCAGCTAACCCAACGAAACTGCGGACTTCTGTAATGCTAGTTGGCTAAGGCCAATTCATGATGGGTTCTATCTTCTGGGAATCTATTGAGATCCCATCTTTAGTGATCATATGTCCCAGAAATGAGATGTTGGAGAGCCAAAATTCACACTTCTTCAACTTGACATACAACTTTTACTCCCGTAACTTCTACAAAACTTTCCTCAAATGCACCTCATGTTCTTCTGGGTTCTTAGAATAAACTAAGATGTTATCAATGAATACGATCATGAAGTCACCCAAATACAGCTTGAAAACCCTGTTCATTAAGTCCATAAATATGACTGGGAAATTTTTCACCGCAAAAGGCATCACTAAGAACTCATAGTGCCTATAACGGGTTCTGAATGCCGTCTTTTCTATATCTACAGGTTTGACTTTCAATTGGTGGTACCCCGACCTCAAGTCAATCTTTGAGAAGACATGCGCTGCCATCAACTAATCAAATAAGTCATCTACCCTTGGCAGTGGGTACTTATTTTTTATGGTGACTTTATTCAATTCTCCATAGTCAATGCACAGTCTTATAATCCCATCTTTCTTCTTAATAAACAGCACTAGGGGCACCTCATGGCAAAGAGCTGGGTCGTATAAAACCCTTGTCTAGAAACTCTTGAAACTGCAATTTCAGTTCCTTTAACTCCACTAGTGCCATTCGGTACGAGGTTTTAGATACGGGTGAACTGCTAGAAAATACATCAATGTTGAACTCAATTTCTCGATCAATAGGCATTCTAGGAAAATCATCCAAAACACATTAGAGAATTCTCTAGCAATAGGAATCTAATTTAGAGTGGGTTCTTGTGAGTGAGTGTCAAGGCCACTACACAAGAAACCACGACATCCCTTGCGAATCAGACGTTTGGCTTGGATAGAAGAAACAAAATAAGACAAAGAGGCTATTCCCGTCCTTTCAAAAATGATGCTCGGTTGTCCCAAATTATGAATGAGGACTCTCTTAGCGACACAATCGATGGTAGCATGATTTGTACTTAGCCAATTCATGTCGAGGATCAAATCGAACCCACAAATTTCCAAGGGTACTAAATCGGCAACTAACTAGGTACCCATGACCTCTATCTCACATGATTTATGTATTACAGTTCCCAATAATGATTCTCTCAAAGAAATTGAAACAGTCAACAAGTAGCCTAGGGGTTCAGTTTCTAAGTTCAACTTGGTAGAGAATATGGGAGATATGAATGAATGCGTAGAACCAATATCAAATAGAACATGTACAGGTTGGGAGCAAACTGGAAGGGTACTTACAACCACTGAAGTGGTAGCCTGAACATCATCAGGTGTTATTGAGAAAACTCTTCCCGGGTACTGTCGATCATTTCTCAGTCCTTCATTTTTTATCTGGGGCCTTGCAACAGAAGCTGTCGCTGGCAGTGCAGAGCTGATCATAGACTTGCCACCCTTAGCACAATCCCTAATATTATGCCCAATCTGACCATAACTGAAGCAGGCATTTCTGTTCCTGTGGCATTGTCCCTTGTGAAACTTCTGGCAGGTGGGGCATTTAGTTTCACCCCTATTGTTGTGATTGGCCTTCCTCTGATTAAGTCCTACCTCGGTATTACGCGATCCGGCACCCAGCTTGAAAAATGAGGATCCCCATCCTCTGTCTCGACTGACTTATGATCTCTTGTTTCCTTTCCTCTTGGCATATTCTTCCTCACTACGCTCGATGATCTTAGTTTTCACCACTACCTCACTATAAGTGGCCAGTCATTGGGGTCTGACTCTGTCCTTGACGGCCCATCTCAATCCACCCTCAAACTTTTTATAGTGATGATATTGGGAGCAAATCTGGCCAATTGAGTGAATTTGGTCTCATACTCGTCTATTGTCCTACCCCCTTGCTGTAGAACTAAGAACTCAATAATCTTTTGGTCTCTGTGCTCCTAGGGA
Organism: Nyssa sinensis; assembly: GCA_008638375.1. Lineage (NCBI taxonomy): Eukaryota > Viridiplantae > Streptophyta > Magnoliopsida > Cornales > Nyssaceae > Nyssa > Nyssa sinensis. Next base: position 31,517,830 of record CM018032.1, read on the forward strand.
AAGTACTTGTTGTTGAAAACCTTAGTGAAATGCTGCTAGTTCATATTAGGTTCCCATGCTTCCTCCAATAGCCACAACTTATGTGCAGCTCCCTTAAACATGCACGTGGCATAAGCCACCTTCTGTTCTTCTGTATAGGTTAAGATTCAAAAAATCTGGTTCATCTCTAATAGCCATTCCTCAGCTAATATGGGGCCTCTAGTGCTATCAAATGCAGACGACTTCAGGTCTTGGAACTACTTGTATGGGTATGACTGGTCCCCGGTCATCACCTTAATGGCCTCCTTACTTCCTTAGACGGTCCTACCATATTGGTTCCTTTCCATTCCCTTGGTGTTTGGGTAAGGCCTCCAGAATTCTTTCCAAGATACGCTTAACTCTATCTAGCCAGTCTGCCTCTATTGATGTATTTTGAGTACAAACCATTTACTACAAAAGAACAACATTTAGAACATAAGTAATCGCTTAATCACTATGATAGGTTTTACTTATTAATTGAGCCTTAGACTCTACAAGTCTTAGTACTCTTGTCCTAATCTCCCATGAACCACTAGAACCTAGGGCTCTAATACCATGCTTGTCATGACCCAGAACCCACCATGTGCGGATCAAAGGCCGCGACCAGGGGCGCGACCCATGTGCTATCCCTCTGGTTAGATACTAATTAAGGATCAATAATACATGCCATTACACTAGTTAATTAAGTACCATCCTCATAATATGATTATATAGGCCATGATAAAAGTAAATGTTTAATTATAGATCCTTAAAACAAAAAGCCATACCCAGGGTGTGGACTCATACGAGAGAAAAGACAACATCACACTTAGTCTAATTAATGATACATCAAAAGAACCTACCAAAACTTGCAAAGGACAAGTTTGCGAGCAAAATATGACGCCTACTTGCGGTGAACACCCTATAGTCCTTTTGTGGCGTCTTTCCCTAAAAAAATTAATATATTTCTAGAGTGAGCTAACTTAACTTAGTAAGTAAATTCCTTCTCTCTACCATGGGTTAGTTTAAATAGAATAATACAAACCAATAGCAAGTAAAAGATACAATAAAATAGCCAATCACCAAGAGAATGAATCACTAAGAATGACCCATGGGTCCAAAAGGCACATCCCATAGAAAAAAGTGATGTAAAAAGTTAAGCAAGTCAATAATAGGGATTTAGCATATACAACAATCAACAGACATAAATCACAAGATATCAAATTGAGTCCAATGATAGGCTTGAAAAGCGCATCCACAATCAAAGAGTGCATCATTAGATTATGATAAAAAAACAATATATATGGTACTCACAAAATAAATGCTAACAACAAATAGGGCCCATGTCACGACCCGAAACCCACCCTATGCGGATCTCGTGTCGCGGGGCCGACCCGGAGGCCGTCCCTACTTTTTCCATTCCTGTATCATAGTACTAATATGCAAAGTACTAAAATCTTAAAACAATAACAGCGGAAGTCTTAGCAATGACAGTGATCAGCGAAAGTATTTTCAGTAACAGTAAATCAGCGGAAGTCTTTACAGTACACTATGTCAGTAGAAGTCTTATCAATACATGATATGGTTCTACAATAACAAAAATAAGAACCAAACGTAACCAGCACCCGTGGGTGGTGAATACATGGGAGAACTAAAACATAGACTGGTACTGTTCCTCAAAATGTCCTCTTACGCTCTCAGACTCCTACTGGGGTCTTGCAGCATCATTACCTGAAATGGGGGTAAGTAGGGTGGAATGAGCTACGAGAGCTCAGCAAGTAAAAATAGATCTCCGACACTGGTATCGGTGAAATATGAATCCATGAATAAGATTATGATAGCCAATCATAAGAAAAGAGATGTTGTGATAGCCAATGAGAACAGTTGCCTTGGTGGCCAATGAATAATAGGTCACGATGTTCAATTTGGAGTAATGGAAATAACATCAATATGAATCTTTCTATGATAATATAACAACAAGAAGGTACTGCCACAATAAACCGATCACAATCAATTCAATGAAGAGTGTCCTCTCAGTTTAAGATAAGTCATAAGGAATAGTGTCATTCAATAACGTAATCATATCAATCCTTAAGAGATGCATTTACTCTATTCTCAGTTAAAATGCCAATGCAAATGTAAATGAAATGCCAATGGAAATGCAATGAAAATGCCAGTCAATTGCCGGTGGAAAGCCTTCGAGGAATTCATTCCTGCCACCTGTCCATCCATGTACTTGACCCTTAGGTCTCCAGTCAATCAGAAAGCATCAGATGGATGTTGTGACTAAGCACAAATCCCGTATTCATAACATATCATGATTATTCATAATTCCATAGAAGCATAAAATGGAATATCATATATTCAATAAAGACATAGCAGTAGGCCTTTCAAGGCATGGTTCAACATGATAACAACGACATAACAGTCAATCAATGTCCACAAGATAGAACAATATCGCATTGTGGATAGCAATAACGTGAGGTACTTTCAAGAGTACAAGCTTGGCAGTAAGAATAAACTTGGCTTTAGAAACACCACATGGAAGAGAAAGGGAATTTACTTACCTCTATCGTGATTCTATATCAGAAATCTGTGAGTGTGCCTTTGCCTTTCGAATTCCCTATATATCAGTAATACGTTTCAGAATAAATGCTATTCAATAAATTTTATGCCTTGCTATCATAAGTATTTCTAATACTAATTTAGACCTTACCATTGAGTCCGGAACGCGGAAGAAAGTCGGTTTAGGCTTTCGCGGAATTCCATTTGGACATTTGTACTTAAAAGGGCAAAATAGTCAGTTTTCACTTTTACGGTTATTTCTCTTTTTTGGGACCTCGTCTTGTGAAATGGACCTCACCATTGATCTTAGAATGTCCGAGATAATAAAAATTGACTATTCATTTGCATCGTTTGGACTTCGTTTGACCTATATTTGAAATAGGGGCATTATTGTAAAAATTAATATTTAATTAATTTTCCTGTTTGGGCCACAGTAACATTTCCTAAAACATTTGGGGTCGAAATGGAATTTCCCTAAATCTCGGTCTGAACCAGTGGGTTCACCATTTAGAAACCCTAACCGGTTCGGTTCTTTACTGAACCAAACGGTTCAGTGCAATTCATAGAACCAGAATAGCATAACTACCATATTCACCTTATCCATGGTTCAGTTAAACCCAAACCTAATTTCCATTTATTATCCCTGCAACCAAACAGCCCAAAATCCATTTTAAAACTAAATATAAACGACACAGTTTCATGCCCCATTTCATTTCCGGTCGGGTACCGACCCGACCTGAACCCAAACCCGGTTCGTCTTAACCCGAAATGCCCCCGACATTCCGGTCATCTTCCCCGACTGTTTTTCCGGCCACAGTCGCCGGAACAGTAAACCCTAGCTACCAATCTTCACTGTTTCACTCCCATTTTTGTTGCTTTTTAAATCTTCTCATGCCAAATCATTCCCCTAGTCTTAAGTTTCCCTCTAAACCGTTTTAAACCTTAGAAAACCAAGGTTTCCATCACTGTTCTTCCCCAGTTTTCGACGACTGTATCTTTCCAATTTCATGCATATTTTTTTGACTGTTTTAACCCGATTTCTTTCCTAATTTATTCCTGTATACATGGAGATTATTTCTTTAACATTTAACCAAGTTTTAACACGTCAAAAGCATAAAACCCGAAATTATTCTTAACCTGCAACTAAGAATTTCTCTCTCGATTCTACACCATTTAACCTGATTCTTTTTGCAAAACAACCTATAGATCATGCAGATTTGAACCCTATTATTTAAACAACCTATCATGCTTTTAAATTGAAAACTGAAGCAAACCCACTTACTTTTCAAAATTTTGATTTCTTCCTGTTGCTTCTTCTTCCCTCTTCTGGTTCTACTTGGTTCACTTCTATCTCTTCTCCATAATTTATTTCCAACCTTTAGACAGTGTTCACGGCCCTCCAATCTCTCTGTTTTCCTTTCTTCTCACATACCACTCATATATATATATATGCATATGTCTTACACGACACACCACCGCCCCTCTCAGTTCTCTCTCTTGATTCTCCCCCCTTCTAGAGCCCCTTTTCTTGACCAAGAGTTCTGATTTCCCTCTCCCAAATGCAACTTTGCATTTAATTGGTGTAGGATATTTGTGTATATGTAATATATATAGTATATATCACACACTACACACACACCGACACACACACACATACACACAGTGACATACTCACTGGTCAGCAGCCCACATGCAGCCCCTTTTCCCTTTTTCATCTCTTTCCTTTTCATTTTATTTTTATGTAATATACATAAATATATAATACACAATATTCATACATACATTTATACTATATGTATTTATTTATAAAATACATCTTTATACGTGAAGTATATTCATATACGTACATATATACCCATTTTTAACAGTGCATGCATACACTGATTTTAGACGTACTACATGTATGTGAGATATGTTTGTGCATGGGAATACGTGCATGCACGCATTACGATGTTAGGCCCTGGGTGCTCGGGTGTTGCCCGACACTAGCCATACTAAGCAAAACATTTATCTTTTAAAATAACTTCAGTTCCGTAATTATTGTGACATAGAGTTTAAAACAGCTCAGGTTATGCTATTCAGTCAACCTACCTCGGTAAACGTGTCGTATCTCGGGTCGGGATATCACAGCCTAACTACCCCAAAATAGCACTCATTCAAGTTTAGCCCTCTTTCGGGTTCTTGAATAACACTAAGAGCTCTTATCAAATATCATGTCCGTCATGGACTAAGTGTTGGGTATCATTCCCAATCACCAACTCGTAGGTCCAAATCAACATTTATAGAATTAGGATGGGCGTTGTGGCAGACATAACTCCCGACACTCATAATAATATCATAAATTAGAAAAAATTCACAAGAAATGTACATATATGTGGAATATCAAATTCTCAGTAGTGAGAAACATAGCAGTTTTCCAATATCCAAATCAAGCGTTATAGAAATGTGCAACCAATCACATCAAGATATTGGCAAATGAAATCTCAACATATCCACAAGGAAGTACAAGTATCAAGAGTATAAATTGGCAACATCGAGAAACATATCTGTCAAGTGTGTTTAAAAAGTATACATTGGCAGCATCGAGAAACATAACTATAACATGGCTAAGGAATACCACATATTAGAGTTTGGGTTTACTTAACTCAAAAATGTTTCCTCCTCCCTTCAAAAGGAATCAGACCTCCTTCTCTTTTCTCTTTGATGAACCTATAAATCAGGAAACATTATTTAGTTCAATATTGCTCATGGACTTAATCTGGTTTTGTTCATAGATCTATTATCTTTTAGTCTTATGGGTTGTGTTTTCATTTTAACGACTTATACAATTTAGGTTATATCCTAATTGACTCCATTACCCTTCCTTGGTAGCTCGTTGTACCTTTAAAGTGTCCTAAAAATGGCTAGTGTCACATATATGTATTTTAAGTATTTTATTTGGCAAAATGGAGCCCACTGTTGAATTTCGCACGTTGAAAAACCCTAGGGTAGGTACCCTTATAATTTTTGGAGGTCATTTGATAGCTTCATTTAGCCTTTAGGACATTTTTTAGATTAGTCCACTTTGTCCGTTCACATTTTTCGAGATTTAATTTCTTAAATTAGACTCCGCTGTTGAGTTTGGAATACCCAAAAATGTTGGGTTACACTATCCTTTTATTTTATTTGGGCAATCGAAATATTTTACAAAATTAAATTAAATGACATAATATTATATAAATATTTAGTTACTACTTTGACAAAGTCCCACGGTGGCACAGTGGCACAAGTGTGGGGTTTAAAACCCTCATGTGCGTGAGGTCTGGAGTTTGAGTTTGGGGAGCTGCAAATCCCCTTTATTTTTCTAATTTTTGGTAGGCCAAACAGCGAAAAAGGGCATAGAACAGGGATAGATTATCCTATTCCCCCTCGTGGTTATCAAATTAAGATTTCTTACCCTTGTTGCCAAACAGGCCTAAAGCTATTTAAATTTTAAACCCTAATGCCCAAAACGACATCGTCTCACTTAAAACCCAAGCCCAATTAATAATTCGGCTGGCACCCTGACCTGAATTGGACCCATGACTCGACCTGTATAGTACCTTCTTCCCTACATCTCCAACGAGGGTTTCGGTCACCCTCTCGAACACCGGCGATTGTCGATAACCATTTTTGGCAACCTTTCTAATGGGGTTCGACCCCTTTTTCCATGGAGGTTTCATATCCATTTTCAAAAATGGATTTTATTTACGTTTGGCGGTCTAACTAAGCTGTTATAGTGGTTGTTCTATGCGAGCTACGATTTTTTTATGAGGCCTATTTTTCCTATTTCAAGTAGCTTTAGACACTGTTTTCATCTGATTTTTCTTCCTACAGACTTCTGGGAGTGTGGGAAATATTTTTACATTCTTAAAACTAAACAAAACATGTTTAAACTCAAGTTTCCAATTATTCTTTCCTTGGCTACAACTCCCTTTAAAATTCTTATTTTTGGGCCAAAACATGTGGATCTTGTTCCTCTGTGACCAATTTTTGGTCTAGTTTTGGCCCTCAACCATAAAACAGCATTTGGTTAAGGGTTTTTCATAACCCAAAATTATTTGGTTCGGCCATGGTGGTTTTTTTTGGGTTAGAAACACATGCATTCATGTTAGCTTCATTATATTGCATAAAACAGTGAGACTTTTCTGTAAAGAGAGAAATTAAGTTAAAGGGTTTTACCGTCAATGGTAGGTCTCCTCCACTTGGCTTGGTTCTAAGCCTCTGAGCTTCAGAATTGCGTATGCAAGCCTCTTCACTTTCCTCTTCTTCCTTCTTTCACTTTCTCTCTGAATAATTCTCTCTCTCTATCTCTCTTTCTCTCTACTCACACACTACCCACACACTTTGTCTGTTTTTGTTTTGCACATATACAATCTAAAACACATACATATTATACATATATATATATATATGTGTGTGTGTCACATATATATATATATATATCTGCTTAGGTGTTTTATAAGGTTTAATTGGGGGAAACAAAGGTCTAATGAGGTGTTGACACCTCAGCTTTTGAGCATGCGGCAATGGGATTTTATATGGGTTATATATATATATATATATATCTTGTGGGATATATAGTACAAAAAGTGTTGCAGCCAAGTTGGCTATTCCTTTTGGGCATAAGATTCTACCCCTTTTTTGGTCTTGGGTTCAAGACTTTGGACCAACACTTTTGGCATTCTTTTCTCTCATTTTCTCTTTTTATGCCTTGTTTGGCATCTTGGGTGCGTTTTTTGAAATTCTCAAAGTTGTGTTCCTTTCATTCTCACAAGCAACTAAGGATGCCTTAAATCCTTTTACCTCACAACAAATAAATTTCTCTCATTCTCTAAAGAATCAACTTCCTTTAAGAGAGACAATTTATGTCACGCCCCGAATTTCCAAAACTCGAGGAGTGAGTGAAAATGAACTAAAAGGAATTAATTAAAGGCAATTAAATGGATTTAGTTGATTACACATTAATTTTTTCATGTTTTCTCAAAATTTAGAGTGAAAATTTGCTAACTAAACTCACCTAAGATGGGTTTTTAATATCAATCAAATACCTCCCCAACCAATGGTCAAAATAGTCTAAGTCATGTGCAAGCATGGCTTCCAAGATAGCCCCAAAATGTCTCTAAATATGCCTTGGAACAATGGCCCAAATGGGCCCAAATGTCCTAAGACGTAGGCTAAGAATAGGTTAAAAATCCTACCTAAGGTGGTCTAAGGAGGTGGCCAAACATGGCCCATAAAGGTGGCCAAACATGGTCCAAAAGGGTGGCCAAACATGGCCCAAAAGGGTGGCCAAACACGGCCTAAGGATTGGCCAAACATGGCCCAAGGTGGTTGACCAACAGGGTGTCACGACCCGAAATCTGCTTCGCGCGGATCCCGGATCGGGACCGCCGCCCTTCGGCCCGAGGGCCTCAGGACAAGGCTCGCATACATAGCAGTGTCGAATAGATGTGCGACATGTGGTTGCGAAAGCGTGAAAACTTTTTTTTTTTCTTTTCTTTTCTCATTTTAAAATTTTCACATCCGTCCGGTACTGCCGCTCTTCACATTGCGGTATACATGATCATACATTCAGAGCATAACAAAATTTAAAGGACTTTATAATTACAATCATAATTCAGTTGCCCCGTGGGGCTGAATACATATCAGTGTACCCACTTTACTAATACAAAAGTTAATACTTAAAGTTCATAGCACTTAACAAAAGAACTACTTAAACATTCCTTCCAAAAGAACGGTTAGACTTGTCATCATCATCCTCAAATCAGTACTGCCGTCAATCACCTGAAAGGGGGACGGATAAAAATCCGGGTAAGCTAATCTAAGCTTGTGAGTAATTCCTGTACTTGTCATGGGGTTTTCAATTGGTAGTGGTTTAGCACATAAGAGTTTATAAAATACACACCACCAATTGCTCGTACATTTAGAACACAGAGTATATGCATTCTTAAAATAGATAGCTTTGAAAACATGTAAAATATTCAAGCTAACATACATTTCTTCGAGTAGAGTATATGCACTTCAAGGACATATAAACATGTATAATAAAATGGGGGTAAAAACCTGCTTCGATTTTCAAAATCATTTGTCATTTTTTCTCTTTAATTAGGTGAAATCTGTTTCGAACCAGACTCTCATTTTACTATCAATGCCGACGATCTCATTTGCCTGGGGGATTAGATCCTACTACCAGGCATTTGTTCGTGTCATAATTGAATTCCGAAGAATATCAACGCCGACTTCGTGTCATAGTTGAATCCCAAGGGATTTCAACTTCACATGCGGTACTTAAGTACCATTTATCTTGTAAAACATTTATCACATGGCTTCTTCAATAGGACTTCAAATAGTTGTAATAATCAAATTCAGAATATTTAAAGAGATTTTCATTTTACCTCGACATGCTAAACATTCCCAAGAAAAGAGCTGAATATAAAAACATTTAACAAGTATGTCGTAATGGAATAATTTAAAACAGGAATTGTAATAAAATTGAATTTGATATTCAAATGCTTCACATAACTTGAACTTAAAACTTCTTCAAATATATGGAGTTAAATCTCCACTTAAAACACAGGGTTACTCACCTCAATCCTTAGGGTCAGTGTTAATAATGCGTTTTCCCACTTCCTCTGTAGTTCCTAAGAAAAATTCATAGATATTCTCATTAACATCACATCACTGCAATATCACCTATTGATGCTTCTTAACTTATGCTTAGTTCATATTAAATCTTAACCGATTTATGAATATTTCATAAATTTCATGCGTACTTAATTTAACTCGTACTCTTAACCTACGACGCCATTTAATGTGTTAGGAATTAATTTTATTTTAAACCATACTCTTCTGGTAGCTCCATTAATCTTAAATGTAATTTACTTGCTTCACACGTTTACATGTCGTGTCGTCGTTTCGTATTTTATTCCGAAATACTAACCTTATTATTTTGTTTAGTACTTTGGGCAACGTTCTAGTTTATAGCCACCTAACTTATGCTATTCATCAAATTTTATGTCTTTTTATTTTTGACATCTCTTTTGGTCAAATAGTGTAACACCCCAAACTTAATCTCTAATTAATTAATGTAAACCCTTTTTGAAATCTGATGTGGCATTTGACTGTTTAATTTTAATTTTTAACACTAGCAAAACCCATGTTAGCTAATTTCAAAATTCTGATAAAATGATCATTGACACTAGACCCTTGGACACTGAAGCTAACCTAACTAGGAATTGACCGAAAGAAACTGCGTCGAAAAATAATCAGTGGAAAGGGAGTTATGAGGGAAATAGGCAAAACTGATTTTTGCCCAACCAAATAGGGCATAAGCTAAATGGGGAGGAAAATGCCCAACATGTGGCCAAAGGGATTTGATCCCTTGACCAAAATGGGCAGAATTTTGTGTACCAAAAAAATACCAACTAGGCTAAGGGCATCTTTGTGTACAAATATACAAAGATATATATATATAAGTACAAATTTGATTTGGCCACCTCCCAAGTGACCAATAACCAAGCATGAAACACATCAATGTGCATCACCCCTATGCCCCGTAGACCATCATGCCTCTCTCACCCCATGATTACATCTCCTCCCAACCAAAATGCATGCAAATCCATCATGCACTTAGGGAGATGAAACATCAAGTAAAAATCTGATTTACATGATCTCCATATATGCATTGGAGGGAAAAACAGATCTGCAAATGACCCTGTAAACTGATATTGAGAGAAATCCTGTATACTGATTTTTAGAGAGAGAAAGTGGGTTAGAGAGAGGAAGTTAGAGAGAGATAGCTTGAATGTGGGGCTTGGCCATTGAAGGAGCAATAAAAGGGAGCTAAGGACTGGGAGTGCACGGAGGGATCAAAGCCAACTTGTTGAAGTTTCTGTTTGAACATAAACCAGCGAGGAGACCACTATACAAGGTAAGCAATCCAAAATTTTGAGAAATTCTCTTTGGAAATTTCGACTACTGTTTTGCTGTTTTGGAGCTATTATTGCATGTATCATGTTTAGACCATAAAATCTGGATCGATTGTGAACATTTGGACCATCAGAACTACCCCAAACCACAGAAACAGTGAAATCCACCATTAGAGGACCTTGACTGAATGGGTCTAGCTCAACCTGCTCCAAACTTGTTTTAGTTACTTGGGACTTAAAATAGACCCTCCTAGGATCACAAAAACCCTAGACTGCGACCTCAATACCTAGGGTTTGACCCTTAAATATACGGTTGCAGGTACGGGTTTAAAAACCCAACTCATGAAAACCTAGATTAAAATGGGATCTTAGGGTAGGAACTGAAACCCCATAACCTGTAGGTCACAATGCAAGAAACCCCAAGTGATTTGGACCAAAAATGGACCGTCATGAGTCAGTTGCAGGTTTCGGATTATCGCCTTGAAACAGAGCTATCTAAAGCTCGATTCGACAGCCCCAAATCGATGCTAGGATGTTGGTAAGGTTCTTAGAAATCGATTAGGATCGATAACAGTGAGAAAAAGATGCATAAAACTCCACGAAATCGAAGAAGAAAAATTCTGCAATTCTAGGGCAACAGTAGCCCTAGACTGTTGGGGACGATGAACAGTACGGGTCGGGCATGGATCGGGTTTTCGGGTTGGGCCCCTGACCCGACCGAGAAACGGATAACCCGTTTAAAACCAAACTGTGTCGTTTTAACATAACTGATTTTAAATTTTAAATTTTAGGGCTGATGTCAGCACTGTTCCCTAAACCGGTTAAAACTGGATTGGACCGGTCCGGTTCACTTAAAGGGGCAATGAACCTGTTTGGTTTATTTTAAAATTTCCTAAGAATTACATTTCTACCCCTGAAAGTTCAAAGAATTATAAACTGACCCTGACAGTTTCTAGAAACTATATTCTGGCCTAGTTTCTGAAATTCTATTTCATTGATACTGTCACGACCCGAAACCCACCCTGTACGGATCTCGCATCGCGACCACCACCCTCAGGTCCGGGGACCCTTGGGCGAAGGCTCACATAGGCAGCGGTATCGAATAGATGTGCAACATACATTTTGCGGAAGCGTGAAAAACTTTTTCTTTTCTTTTCTCATTTTTAAATTATGCACATCCGTCCGATACTGCTGCTCCATACATAGCATACATGGTTACACATTCAGAGTATAACGAAAACTTAAAGACTTCATACATTAATACAATACATATTCGGTTGCCCTGAGGGCTCATTACATATTCTTACTTTGTCTATTAATACAAAACGTACTACTAGTGTTCATAGGTTCTTCAAAAGAAACTACTTAAACATATCCTTCCAAAAACAGCTAGACTCATCGTCGTCATCCTTAAGACCCTGTCTGCTATATCACCTGAAAGGGGGGGTCCGAACAAAGTCCGGGTAAGCTAATCTAAGCTTGTGAGCAATTCCAGTATTCGTCATGGGGTTTTCAATTAGCAGTGGTTTAGTACATAAGAGTTTGTAAAATAGTCACCGCCAATTGTTCGTATACTTTGAATACATAGTATATGCATTCCTTAAAACATGTAGCTTTGAAACATTTAAAGTATTCAAGCTAAACTTATACATATGAACTTTAAAACATATAACATATCATGTATTTCTTAAATAGAGTATATAAAACTCAAACATATGCATATTGAAAATGAGAGTAAAAGCCTGCTTCCATTTTCAAATCATTTGTCATCTTATCACTTCCATTAGTGGAATCCGTTTCGAACCGGACTCCCATCTTACTTATAAATGGAGATATCTCATATGCCTAGGGGATTAGATCCTGCTACCGGGCATTTCACATGACAAGTCAATGAGTTACAATAAGAACCCAAAATACTGACTATGTGGTTTTTGACAGGTCAATGGGATCCGAAGAAACCCAAAATGCTGCCTGTGTGCTTATGCACCATTATCTTATAAAATATTTATCATGTGACTAGTCTCATAGATACTTTTCATAAATTCGTAATAAACATTCGTATACTTGAAATAAGCAAATTCAGAATATTTAACAATAATTGCATTTTAACTAGACATGCTGAAATATGTTTTAAGAAAACTATGATAAATACCAATCACTAAGCATGTCACAATGGGGTTATAAAATAAAACAATTTAAAACTACATCATGTAAATACTGAATTTGAAACTTCAAATACTTCATATCTTTGAACTTAAAACCTTTTTAAATCCATGGAGTTAAATCTCCAATTCAAACACAGGGTTACTCACCTCGTACTTCTGGTTTTCGATCTATTTAGTCGCATTTCCTTTGGCTTCCCTCAACTTGTGAAGCCATTTTTGCAGCGTTTCAGTGTCTTCTTGTTTCTTAATCTTTTTCGCTTCCAGTTGCTCCTTGGTTATAGTCTTGTAAATGAAGGGGCGAGCGCAGACCACTTCATTTGTTTTGGCAATTCGGATATGTTTCTGAACTACCTGGAGTTGCTTTTCTAGCTTCTCCCAGAAAACTTGCTATTTTGGATCATTTGCTATTTGAGCCCTTGTCATCATTGGGGGAACTTCTCGTTCTTGGTTCATTTTTGTGTCTATTTAATTCTCTGCTTAAAACACAATTTAACGTGTCAAAAAAATAGATTTCTACAATCATACTCTTCTGGTAGCTCCATTAACCTTAATGTAAAGTTATTTATTGACATGTTTACGTGTCGTGTCTTTTCGTATTTCGTTTCTCATACGTGCCTCAGTTTAGTTCTTTGGCAATATTTCAGTTCATAGTCATCTAACAGATTCTATTCATCAAATTTTATGTCTTTTTATTTTAGACATTTCTTTTGGTCAAATAGACTCTACCATTGAGTCCGGAGTGTCGAAGAAAGTCGGTTTAGGCTTTCCTAACATTTTATTCGGACTGTTATATGTAAAAGGACAAAATGGTCATTTACCGTTTTACGTGTCATATTTTTCTGTACTTCGTTTCGTAATTCGGACTCCATTATTGAGTCCGGGATGTCAAAGAAAGTCAGTTTAGACCTTCCTTGATTCTAGTTTGGCTTTTGAGGTACTAGGGGTAATTTGGTCATTTTATCCCCTTACGTGTCTTTATTTTTGGGACCTCATCTCGTGTTGTGGACCTCACCATTGGACTTAGAAGGTCCAAGATAGTAAGAATACACTAATAACTTGTTAATTTTGGTCAAGGGGTATTTTGGTCATTTACCCATTTACGTGTCTTTATTTTTTGGGCCCCGTCTCGTAAAACGGACCCTACCATTAGTCTCAGAATATCCAAAATAGTAAGAATACACTATTCATATGTTTAATTTGGACTTCATTTGCTCTATTTATGACCCAGGGGCAAAATAGTAATTTTACTTTATTTATTAAATAATTAAATCAATTATTTAATTATTTAATTATTTTTCTAGGGGCCTTATTGTATAAATTTTCCCTCAGTTGGGCCTCAGTATAATTTTTCTGAAGCCCAGGGGTCAATCCGTAATAACCAAAAGTCTTGGTTTATTTTATTTTGAATAAAACAGAAAACCAGGGGGTTCGGTCCAAGTATAAGTGAACCGGTCCGGTTCAGTTGCAAACCAACCGGTCTATCCGGTTTTGTGCGTGTTGCTGACGTCATGATGACGTCAGCCCTAGCGTATTAAAATTTTAAAATAGGGATGAAACGCCGTCGTTCCATTTAATCGGTGGCAAGCCCAGAGGCTGCCACCTGTCCGAGTCGACCCAGCCTTATTTTAAAAACCGAGTTGACTCATCTTCGTCTTCCCCACGTCGACTCTACTGTTGCCCTAGTTTCCGAATTCCATTTCTTCCTATTTCGTGCAGTTTGGATCCATGGATCCTCACTGTTTTTGTCCCAAAACGTTCCTAAGGTATAACCAATTCAATTGGCATTCATTTTGGAGTTCAAAAGGGTCCCGTTTGATCATTTTCAACCTTGATAGTCCGAACTATAATTCGGTCATACATGCTCATTTCTGAGCCAAATCACTTACGGTTTGTTCCATAATGATCCTATATTCATGAGGTTTCAGTTTTCATTTAAAGAAATAGATTAAGTCATGAGTTTCAAGGTTTGGGGTGTAAACCCGTAACCTGCAACTTGGTGTTTGAGGGTCATTTTTTGAGCTTTATGGTCGCGGTCATATGTTTTTAGCATGCTCATAATATCTACTTTAAGCCTTGATAAGCCAAATTAAGCTTAAAGGAAGTCGATTCAGACCTGCCATGGGCAAGGTCTTCAATGGAGATTTTTCGTGGGTTTCATATTTTTAGTCATTTTCATAGCAAATTTTCATGCTTAATACACTTCTGGACATATCTTAAGCATCATATATACATAACATAACCTAAATCTCTTAACACATGCAAAATATTCTAGAGAGAGAAAATTAAAAGTTTTCATGGGTTCACCTTTCACCACTGTTTTTCTCCTTCTTTCTTGCTCTGAATCTCTTCTTCTATCTCCTCAGTTCCTTTCCTTTGGTTTCTCACTCTCTGATTTCTTTCGTATGAAGCAAAGCATGCTTTGCATGCCTTGCTTTTAAAGAGAGAACCGACCTCTCTCTCTCCTGTTCCCTCTCTCTCTTCTGGTTCGTAGCCCTACATTAGCCCTCCCATCTTATCAATTTTTCTTTTTCTCTTTTCTACTTTGCATTTAATTTTGGCAAGATATTTATACATATAATATATACATATATATACATATACACATATATACAAGACAACACACACACACACCAGCCGACACACACACACCATTCACACACTGTTCACACTTTTTCATATACATACTTGCATACATACATGCTTCCATATACATACATACATATTTCACTTTATACATATACATATATTATTTAATTAATATATAACATTCATTTACCTTAATTAATTAATAATTAAATTAATTAATTATTTTTGTTAATTCTCGTAATACGTGTCATATGACCCGGTATCCTGGGTCGGGATATTACAAATACCCCTGAAAGTTAATAATTAATAAAATAAATTATCCTATTATTTTATTAATTAAATAAAAATGACCAAATTACCCCTAGGTCATAAATAGGTCAAACGGAGTCCAAATTTAATAAACAAATAGTGTAATCTTACTATTTCGGGCATTCCGGACCCAATGGTGGGGTCCGATTTATGAAACCAAGTCCTAAAAAATACAGACCCGTAAAGGGTAAATGACTGTACTGCCCCTAATGACACTTAGGACCAAATTACATTGAAAGATAGCCCATTCTGACTATGTCGGACGTTTCAGACTCAATGGTGAGGTCCGTACTAGCAAATAAAATACTGAAAAATATGACGCATGAAATTACCAAAATACCCCTAACACTGTTTGAAGCCCAAATGAGGTCCGATTAAGACGAAACTGAAACCAATAGAAACCCAGATACCTGCAAGACTGTACACATGATTAAATGTCAAATCAAAGTCAAAAATTCACAACTATAAAATGACCAAAATGCCCCTAATGTACCCAAAGCAAAGTAAAAAGCTGAGAGAGTCTAAATCGACTTTCTCTGACATGCCAAACCCGATGAAAGGGTCCGTATTACGGAGACAAGTACAGAAAATACGTAAACTCCCAAAACTACCTAGAAGTAGTACATATCCTGACATCTTAAAATTATGTTATACGATAAAAACTCAAAGACAGTCATGGAAGGGAAAGACAAGAAATTCACCATCATGTCTAAAACCGAGAGATTAGCTGATAAAAAACAACAGGAGTTGATGCAAGACCTGTTATGGCAGAAAAAGGTGATTGAGAGAAAAATAAAAATTGCCAAATCCACTGAGGTGATTTCAGTTAGGCCCTTTTGGTACAAAACACCCACAAAGGCGATGATTGCCGAAGCTAAGCTGAAAAAATAAGAAGATACTGAGACCCTGAGCTAGATGCTTAAGAGGTAAGACCTATGAACAAGCCGCTATAAGTTAGTCCAATAAGACCCATCATAGAATAGGCTTACTCAGTTTGAGTTCATGAGTTGATAAGTCTTTATAAATTGTTTTAGGCTTACTGACAAAAAGAGGAAAGCACCATCGGTAGCGTCGACCTCTAAACCGACAAGTGAGTAACCTTGACTCCTGACTTGGTGTATAAGTACACTGTCTAGTTACTGTATTTTAAAATACTGTACTGTACTATTTTATCTTATACACTAAATATATGTTTTTACTCAAATGCATGATTTTTACTCTGTCTGGTTTCTCTGTCCTGTACTGAAATAAACCTGTCGCTGTTTTTAACTGGTTCTGAAAGAACAACTAACTCTTGGTACCACTTCAGTCTTGAGCACTATATGAGCATACCGCACTGTTTAATCTATGCATACTATACTGTTTATCCTGTTATACTGTTCTGCTCTGCTCATTACTGACCTGTTCTATTACTCTAATGTTTTAACTGTACTCGTGTTTTAATACTGTTTCAAATGAACGTATTTAACTATCTTCTCTGAAATGCCTGATTCATCCATATGCTTTACAGACAACAATGGTTTGAAACCCATGACAGGGAACCCGTGTTACTCACTGGGCTTTTCGAAACTCACCCCATTCCTTAACATTTTTTAGGTGAGAGACCTAGCAATCAGGATTAGCGGGTTGGAGACCCGGGGGAATTATTTTGAAAAACTTATGACCTAGCCATTTTTGTGCTTACATTCCATTTTTTATTATGATGTGTAACTGAACCTAGGACATTTATGTTTTGTAGAAGAATGATGTAGTAATTACTATGGATGTATTAGTGGCTCTGCCAAGATGATGTGCGTTCTCTTATTCGCTTTTTCCGCTGCTTACTTATGTGAATTGAATGCATTACACTTGGAGGTTACCGGTGAATGGACTGTGGTTAGGATTACCGTCGGCATCTCAGCACTCTTAATGAGTGTCCTTCATGCCACTGTTTTGGGTAGGCCATCTTGGCCGTGTGTGTGTGTTTGTTGGTTTTGTATGTATATATATATATATATAATATTATACCAGCACACTTGGAGACCCACACACACTATTACACCTTGGATATTAGCATGCTTTTATATACTATGTATAGATATATTTAATTATCCATGTATACCTACACATGTGTATATACTTGGCCATGTATTCACACATAATACACCTTTAGTGTGTGTATGTGTGTGTCATTATATTTAATTATAACTAACCAATATCTTCTCATATTAAATTAATTATTTTATTGGTCTATCGTGACTTGCCGAGAGATTCCTGATTAACTTCCTTAATTATTCTTTATGTCAGTTCTAATTAATAATTAGCGAACTAATAATTAATTAGTCGGGTTGGGGTGTTACATTAGGGATCAATCAAGCTCTTTGCAAATAATACGCAAAACAAATTTGAAAGCAGCCAAAAACAAAGTAAGAGAGTCTTGTGAGAGCAAAATTATTCATAGATCTTGATGCTCTTGTGAGAGATTGTTCATACATGACATTCATAATCATTTAACGATTGAGAGCAAAATTATTGATCGTCATTTTCATTGATCGAATATGATCAAACCGCACGATCCAATCAGATCTAAAGAGCCTTGGTTCACGTCAAACTCACCATTAACGATTGATGGAGTTCAAGCACGAGGATTCAACATTGAGCGATCGATGGACACCGAGGTCATGAGCATTCATGATTGTTGTGCAGCTTGATCAGAGTAGTCTAAGAGCATGAATGAGTCTAGTTGTTTGAAGGATTGGCTATAAGAAGCTTGAGGATTCGAGAGGAATTTGAAGACATAATCAGGGAGAATAGAGCTAGAGGTACTTATCTCATTTAGAAATTTGTTGTATTTCACTTCCCATCATAGTGCATTCCTTTCATGAGCATTGGACAGGCTTTCAAAGTTTTACTCTAAGGATTTTTGGCCTAGGTAGTTTTCTTTGTCATCAATCAGTGTGCAAACTATCTTTCTCTCTCCATCTCTTTCCATTTACTAATGCTTATTTGAATTGCTTCCGCTTAATTTTTTAAATTGAGTTTTTTCATGATTTTCTAATTATGCATTCAATTGAGATATTAAAAAACTTGATTTAGTAAATTAATTGATTTCAAAATCGATGGCTTAGTTGATTGTGATTTGATTTGTGAAAATTGCTATAAAATCAATTTAGGTGATCAATTAGATGAAGTTTAAATTGGTTGATTCTTGGTCGATTCATTGGTGGAAGGGCTTAAACATTGGATTAATCATGTTGAGTGATTTGTTGATTGATTGTGTCATCTTTTTAATTAACCAAGAATTGGATTTAACTTGAAAGAAATTTTTAATTCTAGA
The DNA here is from genome assembly GCA_008638375.1 of Nyssa sinensis. Classification (NCBI taxonomy): domain Eukaryota; kingdom Viridiplantae; phylum Streptophyta; class Magnoliopsida; order Cornales; family Nyssaceae; genus Nyssa; species Nyssa sinensis. Next base: position 31,536,717 of record CM018032.1, read on the forward strand.
CCTACCTATTCAACCTCCTCCCTATTTCTAGGTAATTCATGCTTTGGGACCTTGAGTGATATCCTTGTGGTATCCCTTTGCACAAACAAGTTGTTGTAACCTCAGAGTTGTACTCATTTGATATTTGTTCCTTGTTCATTCGATCGAACCCTAGGCAGAAAATAGATTTATAATTCGATTTCTAGTCATTTGGGGACTAATCAAGCTCTTTACGAAAATAAGCAAAATACATTTGAGAGTAGCCAAAAATAAAGCGAGAGAGTCCTAATTTGTAAGTGATAAATTGTTGATAGATCTTGAAGCTCTTGTGAGAGATTTCTCACCCATGACATTCAAAATCATCTCTACTCATTTTGATTGATCATATTTGATCAAACCACATGATTCATTCAGATCTAAAGAGCCTTGGCTCACATCAAACTCACCATTGACAATAGATAGAGTTCAAGCACGAGGATTTGGTGTTTAGCGATTGGTGGACACCGAAGTTGTGAGGATTCACACTTTTTGAGTGCCTTGATTGGAGGAGTCCAGTTGTTTGAAAGATTGGCTATGAGAAGCTTAAGGATTCGAGGAGAATTTGAAGACGTAATCGGGGAGAACGGAGATAAAGGTACTTAGCTCGTTCGAAGATTCATTATATTACACTTTCCATCATAATGCATTCCTTCCATGAGCATTTGCCCGACTCTAGACTTTTACTCCAAGGATTGTTGTCCTTGGTAAATTTCTCTGTCATCAATTGGTTTACAATTTCTCTCTCTTTCTCTCTCCATCTCTTTTAATTTACTATGTGCTTAATTGAATTGCTTCTGTTTAATTTTAGAAATTGAGTTTTTCATGTTGTTCATAATTATGCATCAAATTAAGATATTGAAAAACTTGATTTAGTAAATTGATTGAAATCAAAATTGATAGCTTAGTTGATTTTGCTTTAAATTGTGAAAATTGCTATAAAATCAATCTAGTCGATCAATTAGGTGAAGTTTGAATAGGTTGGTGAATTGGTTGATTCTTGTTGATTTCATTGGTGAAAGGGCAAAACTATTAGATTAACCATGATTGACTGAATTTTTTATTGATTGTGTCATCTTTTTAATTAACCAAGAATTGGAATTAACTTGAAAGACTTTTTTTAATTCAAGACCTATCTATTCAACCACCCTTATAGGTAATTCACTCTTTGGGACCTTGAGTGTTATCCTTGTGGTATCCCTCTACATAAACAAAGTGGTATCATAGTCTTCTTTTTAAGGCAATTGATTGATATCCTAAGTAGTGAAATCCATAGGAAGGGTTAAGAGATAGAGGATTGATCTCATGACCACCTATATTTGACGGTTCAAATTATGCTTATTGGAAAGCTCGTATAAAAGCATTTTTAAGAGTCTTGGATGAGCGAGTTTAGCTTGCCGTCTAAGAAGGTTGGACCCCTCTAGTCACAATCGCAACTATGAAAATTACCTCCGTAGTCAGACCTTCAAACACTTAAATGAATGAATGAGATGCACCCAAATCTATAAGTACGCTGGCCCATAAACTAAACACAAGGAATGTACCTCGAACCACTGAAGGTCCAGAAGTAAATGCCTCTAGTGTGGCCAACACATAAACACGACCCTGAATGGTCTACCCCTGTCTACCTCCTTCTCTCGATCCCTACTGACCCTCACCCCTCTGTCCGAGAGATCTAATACTCTATGCGGAGGGTGCAGGCTGGAAATATGGTGCTAGAGGTCTATAGCCCAGCTGTGGCTGCGACAAAGATGGTTGAATGGGCTGATAATAAGGCGATCTCTGCAGGCCTTGTGAAGTCTGTCCCTGAGGATGGTTGGCCCTGACATGGCCTATCTGGTGGCAGGTATAACAAAGCTAAGGAGTTCTCCACCCCTGGACCTGTACCGGAGGTGGAAATGATCTCTGACTCGGCCCAGCCCCGTATCCTTGACTGGGACCCCTCTGGGGGCAATTGGCCACTCTATGGCCAAGCTGTCCACACTGATAGCAAGTAATAGGTCGCTGGGATACTCCCCCCTAGGAAGCAATAGACATCGTAGGTTGGGGGGCTAAAAACTGAACAGGCCTCTACGGTGTTGGTACGGAAGAAGTACCATCCCAGTACCTCTTCTGTGGTCTCCCACCAGTATAAACTGGGGCGGATGTAAAAGCTTGAGCTATAAATTCCCCACTCTGTGTCCGGGACTCTCTAATCCCTCTAAGGTCGGCTAACTCCCTCTCCACCTTGGTGGCCCTGACCACTGCCTCATCGTAGGTCTCGATAATGTGGCCTGCCAGTTTATCCCTAATAGAGGTCTTCAACCCCCTGACAAAGTAAAGGACCCTCAGTCGTTTCTCTTGAATTTTATGTGGGGAAAATCTCCCCAATGCAGTAAACCGAGACTCATACTGAGTCACCGTTATGTCTCACTATAAGAGAGTCATGAACTCATCCATATACACAATCCGTGCGGTCTCAGGAAAATAGTAGTCATTGAACATGGCCACAAAGGCATCCTATCCCTCATCGAAACTGTCATCCGGTCAGCAGCTACTCTCCCCCACTGGCTAGCCAAATCAGTAAACTAAAAGGTGGCACACTTGATCCTCAAATGCTGCTCAATGACCCCCTAGGAATCCAAGATCCTGATGATCTGCTCGAACCATTCCTCGGCTACTAAAAGGTCGTGTTGTCTAGCAAATATAGGAGGTCTCATCCTCTAGAACACCTTCATCATGAAGCTATCCCTAGTCTCGCCACCCACAGTCCGGGTCCCCTGTATAGTGCAAAAGCACTCCTGTAAAATGGCCGATATATCTCTAGCGCCAATAGCCTGCTCCACCTCCTCTGCCAAGGCAGGTGCAGGAGCAACGGCCTCCTCAGCTGCGTTATGGGCAGGAGCTGTAGCTCGGGGTCTACCACGCCGCAGTGGTGCAGCCGCTCTAGGCCTACCACGCCTAGGCACTACAGGTCTAGCAGGAGTTCTTTTTGGTGGAATGTGTCTACAAGTCCAAGAAAAGAAATTAATATCCCATATTCACGTTAGACATAAGCATTTAAAAGAACATTAAGCATGTACACGTCAACAATTTACACTTCACAAGCAACAACTATAATATGTCATAACATACACATAATAAGTTCTCACACATTACACAATGCTCTCCAAAGTTTCAAATCATGTGTCGCGGCCCTATTGTGTTCAACAATACCCCACAATCTCTAAGTATTCGAACCTAAACTCTAATACCACATTGTCACGCACCGAATTTTCATAAACCAGGGGAGCGAGTGAAATAAAATAAGAAAAGTAAATGAAAGTCATTAAGGTGGATTTAGTTGATTATGTCCAACCCCAATGTCATGGCAAGCATGGTAGATATGAATGAATGACATAGACCCGAATTTATAAGTACGCTGGCTCATGAACTAAACACAAGGAATGTACCTCGAACCACTGACGGTCCAGAAGTAGATGCCTCTGTTATGGCCACCACATAAACACGACCCTGAGTGGTCTAGCCTTGTCTACCACTCCCTCTCGATCCCTGCTGATCCCCACCCCTCTATCCAGGAGATCTAATACTCTGTACGGAGGGTGCAGGATGAAAATATGGTGCTGGAGGTCTATAGCCCAGCTGTGGCTACGGCAAAGATGACTGAATGGGCTGATAATAAAGCGGTCTCTACGAGTCCTGTCATGACCCGAAACCCACCCTATGCGGATCTCGTGTCGCGGGGCCGACCCGAAGGCCGTCCCTACTTTTTCCGTTCCTGTATCATAGTACTAACATGCAATGTACTAAAAATTTAAAACAATAAACAGCGGAAGTCTTATTAATACATGACATAGTTCTACAAAATTCAAAATGAGAACTAAACCGTAACCAGCACCCGGGGGTGGTGAATACATGGGAGAACTAACATAGACTGATACAATACTTCAAAATGCCCCCCCTACGCTTTCAGACTCCTACTGGGGTCTCGCAGCGTCATCACCTGAAATGGGGTAAATGGGGTGGAATGAGCTACAAAGCTCAGTAAGTAAAACAGATCTCCAACACTGGTATCGATGATCAATGTGTATCCATGAATAGATAATGATAGCCAATCATAAGGAAGGAGATGCTGTGATAGCCAATGAAACATAATTGCCACGAGGGCCAATGAAAGGTAATCACAATACACAATCAGAAGTAATAGTGTAAAATGAAAGTATAACAACAATGAAGTACTGCCACAATGAACCGATCACAATCAAATCAATCAATGCAAGTCTTTCGAGACTTGAAGAATTATAAGGAAATAGTGCCATTCAACAATCAATTCTGTTAATCATAAGAGATGCTGTTATTCTGTTTCAGGGCTCGGCAGACCCTCGATCTTTTGGGGCCCGGCATACCCCCCAGTCAATTCCAATGATTTGCCATTTGTCCGTTCACGGACTTGACCCGTAGGTCTCATTTAATCAGATAGCATCAGATGGTTGTTGTGACTGAGCACAACTCCCGTGTCCATAAACATGTCATGATCATACTAATTCCATAGAATATAAAAATGGAATATCATTCATTCAATGAGGATACAGTAGTAGGCCTTTTAAGGCATGGTTCAACATGATAACAATGATATAGCAATCAATCAAGGTCCACTAGATAGAACAATATCACAAAGTGGATAGCAATAACATATCTGCTTTCAAAGCACAGTGAAACATGATAACAGTGATACATCAGTCAATGATATGTCCACAAGATAGAAAATATCAAAATGTGGAACACATGGATATCAATACTTTCAAGAGTACGAGTTTGGCAGTAAAAGAATAAACTTGGCTTGTGGGAACACCACATGTAAGAGAAAGTGATCCACTTACTTCTATCGTGCTTCTATCTTAGAAATCCGTGAGTATACCCTTGCCTTTTGAGTTCCCTATATATCAGTGAATACGGTTCAGAATAAATACTACTCATCAAATTTTATGCTTTTCTATCATGAGTATTTCAAATACTATTTTAGACTTTACCATTGAGTCCGGAATGCCGAAGAAAGTCGGTTTAGGCTTTCGCGGAATTCCATTTGGACTTTTGTACTAAAAAGGGCAAAATAGTCATTTTGCACTTTTACGGTATTTTATCCTTCGGGGTTCCGTCTCGTAAAACGAACCCCACCATTGGACTCAGAACGTCCGAGATAATAGGTTTTGACTATTCATTTGTGTCGTTTGGACTTCGTTTGACCTCTTTTTGGAATAGGGGCATTATTGTAAAATTAATATTTAATTAATTTTTTATACTTTGGGCAACAGTGTAATTTCCCAAACTATTTGGGGCCGGTTTATAAATCCCATAAGCTGCGGTCTGAACCAGTTGGTTCAGACCTAAAAACCCTAGACCGGACCTGGTTCAGACCTAAAAACCCTAGACCGGTCCACCCTTGCCCTGAACCAAACGGTTCACTTTCATTCAAGAACCGGATTTCAATAACCCAATTCCCTATCCTTATCCCTGTTTCGGTTAACCCCAAAACCCAATTTCTATTTATTATTCCTGCAACCAAACATGCCCAAATCCATTTAATTAGAAACCCAAAACGACACAGCTTCGGTCCGTTTCATATCCGGTCGGGTACCGACTCGATCCGAACCCGGATCCATCCCAGTTTTGACCCGATAGCCCCACGCTTTTCCGATCGTCTTCCCCACGTCTCCGGTAGGGTTCCGGCGTGTACAGTCACCTTCTCCGGCGACGGTGACTCATTTTCCGGTGAGATTTCGACCCTTTTTAAATGTCATTCTCTTCCCCTTCTCCTAAGGATTTCAAATCCATTTTCCATTTCCTTTAAATCCCTTTATAACTTCACGAAATAGAGCCTAAGTATCTCCGGCCGATTTTCCGGTGACCCATATCCTTCCTATTTCGTGACTATTTGTACACTGTTTTGACCCTAATCCATATTAAATGGTTTCCTGCATCTCTAAGGATTATTTTCATAAACAAACATCAAAGTTTTAAGCATGAATTCATGGAACCCGAAATTATCCATGAAACCTGCAACTTGGAATATCTCCATGGTTTCTAAACCTTTTTCTATCATTTTTCTTGCATTTAAAAGCTAGAAGCATGCTTATTAAGACCCTGAATTTAGATCAAATATACATGCTTAAAATCTCAAAAACAGAACTTGATGTACTTACCTGGGTTTCGGATTTCAGCTCCCTAAGACCCTCCAAACCTCCTGTTTATGCTCCTTAGCTCTTTGCCAAAGTGTTCTACCAAATTTGGTCTCGTTTGTGCCTTTAAACCCACACCCGTAGGCTTATATTTGTAGAGAGAGTTTCCACCGCCTCTCTCTCTTTTCTCTCTCTCTCTCTCGGTTCCTCCCCCTTCTATGGCCTCTTTCCTTGACCTAGAACCTGTGCTCTCTCTGCCAAATGCAACCTTTGCATTAAATGGCTTGGAGACTTGTTGGGCACTTATGTATATATATATATCATATTATATATATATATAACACACACATTTCTCACATAGCCGACACACACACTTTCTTTGGTGCCTGCATACTGCCCAAGGCAGTTCCCCTTTTTTCCTTTTTCCTTTCTTTTTGTTTCTTATGTAATTATACATATATACATAAATACATCATACATGTATAATACATTATACATATATACACATGAAATACACTTCTTTTATACATGTATATACATGTATATGTGGGGGTCTAATTCTATTTTAAATCATATTTGCATACACTGATTTCAATCAAGCTACGTATCTACATTCACGTATGCATGCATGGGAATGCGTGCATGCACGCATTTCGATGCAATGCCCTGTGATGCTCGGGTGTTACCCAGCCTTGGTCATTCATTTCCGTGATTACAGTCTCCAGTCTTTCATTTCCATGAAAATATTATGACATTCATATCTTATCGTTTAAGTTACATGTTTTAACCGACCTACCTCGGTATACGTGACGTATCCCGGGTCGGGATATTACATTCTTACCTCCTTAAAAATAAGTTTGTCCTCAAACTTAGCATATACTACTATGAAAATAAATGCGGGTACTTGGCGCGCATATCATCTTCTCGCTCCCAAGTAGCCTCTTCCATTCGGTGATTCCTCCACAGAACTTTGACTAATGGAATAGTCTTGTTCCGTAGCACCTGATCTCGACGATCCAAAATCTGAACTGGATGCTCTATGTAACTCAGATTTTCCTGGACGTCTAGCGGTTCGTGCTCGATCACCTGATCTGCACTCTGTATACACTTCCTTAGCATCGAGACATGAAACACATTGTGAACATGTGCTAACTCTGATGGTAAGGCAAGCTCGTAAGCTACGGGTCCAACCCTCTTCGTGATCCTGAATGGCCCAATGTATCTGGGGCCAAGCTTTCCCCTCTTGCCAAACCTGACCACCCCTTTCATGGGTGACACTTTCAAGTACACATAATCGTCTTTCGCAAACTCTAAGTCTCGTCGGTGAACATTTGCATAGCTTTTCTGTCGACTTTGAGTTGCTAATAGACGCTGTCGGATCAGTTGTATCTTTTGTGTGGTCTGTTCCACTATCTCCGGCCCATAGAGTTTCCTTTCTCCCACCTCTGTCCAACACAGTGGCGATCGGCACTTCCTGCCGTATAATGCCTCATATGGTGCCATACCAATACTAGCTTGATAGCTATTATTGTACGTGAACTCGACCAATGGCAACTGATCTTCCCAACTTCCTTCAAAGTCTATGACACAAAAACGCAGTAAGTCTTCTAAAGTCTGTATCGTCCTCTCCGACTGGCCGTCGGTCTCGGGATGATACGCAGTGCTAAGACTCAGTTCCGTGCCCATAGCTTGTTGTAGTCCTTTCCAGAATCGTGATACGAACCGGGGGTCCCTATCAGAAACAATCGATACTGGAACTCCGTGAAGTCTAACTATTTCTCTGATGTATAGCTCGGCTAGTCGCTGAAGAGATTGTGTCAGTCTTGGTTGCCAGGAAGTGAGCTGTCTTTGTTAATCTGTCCACGATAACCCAGATAGAGTCACTCCCCCTGACTGTCCTTGGCAATCCCGACACAAAGTCCATCGTGATGTGTTCCCACTTCCATTCAGGAATGGGCAGTGACTGCAGAAGTCCTCCAGGCTTCTGATGTTCCACCTTAATTTGCTGGCACTTGGCACATCGTGCTATGTACTCAGCTATATGACGTTTCATCCCGGACCACCAATAAGTATCCTTAACATTGTGATACATTTTGGTGCCTCCTGGATGTAAGGCAAATTTCGAACTGTGTGCCTCATCGAGAATCTCCTTCCTGATCTCAGGCACATCGGGTACGCAGATCCTATCCTGATAATACAATATCCCATCTCTCACTGTGTACTCGGAATCTATGCCTGTCTTGATTCCTTGAAGAAGCTTAGCCAACTTCTCATCCTGAGTCTGCTGTCCCCTGATCTTGTCCACAATCGACAACCCGACTGTGACGTTGGCACATAGTGCCTTGGAACTGGGCAGAACTATCTCTATTTCCATGTCGTCCAATTCCTTCAGTAATTCCGTCTGTGTTGTCAACAGGAAAGCTAAACTTCCTGATGACTTCCGACTCAGAGCGTCAGCTACCACATTCGCCTTTCCTGGGTGGTACTGTATGTTGACCTCGTAGTCTTTTAATAACTCCAACCAACGGCGTTGTCTCATATTGAGCTCCTTCTGTGTAAACAGATACTTGAGGCTCTTATGATCGGTGAAGATTTCGCACGTGGTTCCATATAGATAGTGTCTCCATATCTTCAAAGCGAAGACAATGGCTGCTAGCTCAAGGTCATGTGTCGGATAATTCCCCTCGTGGGGTCTCAACTGTCGGGAAGCATAAGCTACCACTTTTCCGTTCTGCATTAACACACACCCTAAGCCCTTGTATGAAGCATCACTATAAATCACAAAACCATCAGTTCCTTCTGGCACTGTCAATATAGGAGCCGTAACCAGACGCTTCTTCAGCTCTTGGAAACTCTTTTCTTGCTCCTCTGTCCATACAAAAGGAACACCTTTCCGGGTCAGTTTGGTAATAGGCGTAGCTATCTTGGAGAAGTCCTGGACAAATCTCCTATAGTAGCCTGCTAACCCCATGAAACTTCGCACCTCCGTGACACTCGTAGGTTGAGGCCAATTCATGATTGCCTCGATCTTCTGGGAAGTCAACAGAGATTCCCTCTTTACTGATTCACGTGTCCCAGAAATGCTATACTAGGAAGCCAGAATTCGCATTTCTTCAGCTTAGCATACAACTTCTGCTCCCCTAACTTCTGTAGCACTCTCCTCAGATGTACCTCGTGTTCTTCCTGGTTCTTAGAGTAAACCAAGATGTCGTCTATAAACACAATCACGAAGTCATCCAAGTACGGCTTGAACACACGGTTCATCATATCCATGAATGCAGCTGGGGCATTGGTCACCCCAAATGGCATAACAAGAAACTCGTAGTGTCCATACCGTGTCCTAAATGCTGTCTTCTGAATGTCAGTGGGCCTGACCTTCAGCTGATGATAACCGGACCTCAGATCGATCTTCGAGAACACCTGGGCCCCTTTCAACTGGTCGAACAAATCATCCACTCTGGGCAGTGGATATCTGTTCCGGATGGTAACTTTGTTCAACTCACGATAGTCGATACACAGTCTCATAGTTCCATCCTTTTTCTTTACGAACAATACAGGTGCACCCCATGGTGACGAGCTGGGTCGTATGAAACCCTTGTCCAATAATTCCTGCAACTGGAGCTTCAGCTCCTTCAGCTCTGTCGGTGCCATCCTATATGGAGTCTTGGATATCGGAGTAGTGCCCGGCAATACGTCGATACAAAACTCGATCTCTCTGTCTATGGGCATTCCTGGAAGATCATCCAAGAACACTCCGGGAAATTCCCTAGCAATGGGAATATTTTCTAACTCAGGCCTGCTGAGAGTTAGTGTCTTGAACACTACATAAGAATCCGTGGCATCCCTTTCGAAGCAGACGCCTCGCTTGGATAGAGGAAACAAAGTAGGGTGGGGAAGCCACTCCTGTCCCCTCAAAGTCAACTGTCGGAAACTGTGGATTCTGTATGAGAACTCGTTTGGCCATACAGTCTATCGTAGCATAATTGGCAGCTAGCCAATCCATTCCAAGGATAACATCGAATCCACAAATTTCCAAAGGTATAAGGTCAGCCAATAAGTGTGTATCCCCAATCTGTATCCCACAATTCCTATACATGGTATCCCCCAACAATGATTTCCCCGATGGTATAGAAACATTCAGTAAATACCCTAAGGGTTCCGTTACTAGGTTCAATCTAGCAGCATATGTAGGGGATATAAATGAATGTGTAGATCCAGTGTCAAATAAAACATGAGCAGGCTGTGAGCATACTAAAAGAGTACCTGCGACTACAGAGGTTGTAGCCTGCACGTCTCCTGGTAAAAGGGAGAAAACCCGTCCTGCCTGCTGCTGGACGTTCCCCTGTCCACTCCTTTGGGCTGGAGGTCTAGGTGGTGCTGTTCCAGTGGTTGGTGCCTTTACTGAAGCAATACTGGGCATGGCCTGATCCTTCTGAGGACATTCTCTTGCAAAATGTCCCTCCTGACCACAGTAGTAACAAGCGTTGCTGTCCTTGAGACATTGGCCCTTATGGATCTTATTGCAACGAGAGCACTTGGCTGCCCCCTTTTTGTTGCCTTGTTTCTTCTGACCCGATCCTGTCGCCTGTGATGTGGCTCCAGGTCTGGTAAATGTAGATCCATGTTCTGAAGTAGAAAGGCCCTTGCCTCTTTTTCTGATTGCCGCCCTGCTTCAAGTTTCCTTTCCTCTTGGCGAATTCCTCGCCACTCCTTTCTATGACTCGAGCTGTCTCCACTACATCATCATAAGTAGTCAGTCGATGGGACACCAGTCTATCTTTAATAGGCCACCTCAGTCCTTCCTCAAATTTGCGAGCCTTCAAGTCCTCGGTACTGATAGCACCAGGGGCAAATCTGGCCAACTCAGTAAATTTGGCCTCGTATTGCTCTACTGTCATTCCCCCCTGTTGCAGTACCATGAACTCTGCAACCCTTCGGTTTCTTACTTCTTGGGAGAAGTACTTCTTGTTGAAGATATCAGTGAATCGTTGCCAGTTCATGTCTGGCTCTTTATCTTCCTCTATCATCCACCATTTGTGTGCCATTCCTTTGAGCATATAAGTGGCATAGGCCACTTTTTGGACTTCAGTGCATATCAGGATTTTAAAGATCCTGTTCATTTCTAGTAACCACTCCTCAGCTATAGTGGCTCCGCCTGTACCGTCGAAAGTCGGGGGTTTCATTTTCTGAAACCGCTCATATAAGTATGCAGCATCTCGCTCGTTTCCTGGACGATTCCCTGCATTGTCGCCTGCATTGACAGGCTGCTCCTGTTGTACTGGCTGTGCTGGTTGGTTAGCACCAGCCTGAATCTGTGGCAGACTTTCAATGATAGTCCGCATCATTCTTTCTAGCTGTTCTAAACGATCCATAGGCAACGGACCTTGCCTCGTGTTTACCATGACTGTGAATAGAATCAATGAAGCTAACCAATGAGATAACCAGTGAGATAACCAATGAAATAACCAGTGAAAGAACCAATGAAGTAACCAGTCAATGTGTAAGACAAAAATAAATGTTAGTCATATCTAGCAGTCTTAACTCTAGTCCTATCTCCCATGACTCACAATCGAACCTATAGCTCTGATACCAAGCTGTCACGACCCGAAACCCACCCTATGCGGATCTCGTGTCGCGGGGCCGACCCGAAGGCCGTCCCTACTTTTTCCGTTCCTGTATCATAGTACTAACATGCAATGTACTAAAAATTTAAAACAATAAACAGCGGAAGTCTTATTAATACATGACATAGTTCTACAAAATTCAAAATGAGAACTAAACCGTAACCAGCACCCGGGGGTGGTGAATACATGGGAGAACTAACATAGACTGATACAATACTTCAAAATGCCCCCCCTACGCTTTCAGACTCCTACTGGGGTCTCGCAGCGTCATCACCTGAAATGGGGTAAATGGGGTGGAATGAGCTACAAAGCTCAGTAAGTAAAACAGATCTCCAACACTGGTATCGATGATCAATGTGTATCCATGAATAGATAATGATAGCCAATCATAAGGAAGGAGATGCTGTGATAGCCAATGAAACATAATTGCCACGAGGGCCAATGAAAGGTAATCACAATACACAATCAGAAGTAATAGTGTAAAATGAAAGTATAACAACAATGAAGTACTGCCACAATGAACCGATCACAATCAAATCAATCAATGCAAGTCTTTCGAGACTTGAAGAATTATAAGGAAATAGTGCCATTCAACAATCAATTCTGTTAATCATAAGAGATGCTGTTATTCTGTTTCAGGGCTCGGCAGACCCTCGATCTTTTGGGGCCCGGCATACCCCCCAGTCAATTCCAATAATTTGCCATTTGTCCGTTCACGGACTTGACCCGTAGGTCCTCATTTAATCAGATAGCATCAGATGGTTGTTGTGACTGAGCACAACTCCCGTGTCCATAAACATGTCATGATCATAGTAATTCCATAGAATATAAAAATGGAATATCATTCATTCAATGAGGATACAGTAGTAGGCCTTTCAAGGCATGGTTCAACATGATAACAATGATATAGCAATCAATCAAGGTCCACTAGATAGAACAATATCACAAAGTGGATAGCAATAACATATGTGCTTTCAAAGCACAGTGAAACATGATAACAGTGATACATCAGTCAATGATATGTCCACAAGATAGAAAATATCGAAAATGTGGAACACAATGGATATCAATACTTTCAAGAGTACGAGTTTGGCAGTAAAAGAATAAACTTGGCTTGTGGGAACACCACATGTAAGAGAAAGTGATCCACTTACCTCTATCGTGCTTCTATCTTAGAAATCCGTGAGTATACCCTTGCCTTTTGAGTTCCCTATATATCAGTGAATACGTTTCAGAATAAATACTATTCATCAAATTTTATGCTTTTCTATCATAAGTATTTCAAATACTATTTTAGACTTTACCATTGAGTCCGGAATGCCGAAGAAAGTCGGTTTAGGCTTTCGCGGAATTCCATTTGGACTTTTGTACTAAAAAGGGCAAAATAGTCATTTTGCACTTTTACGGTATTTTATCCTTCGGGGTTCCGTCTCGTAAAACGGACCCCACCATTGGACTCAGAACGTCCGAGATAATAGGTTTTGACTATTCATTTGTGTCGTTTGGACTTCGTTTGACCTCTTTTTGGAATAGGGGCATTATTGTAAAATTAATATTTAATTAATTTTTTATACTTTGGGCAACAGTGTAATTTCCCAAACTATTTGGGGCCGGTTTATAAATCCCATAAGCTGCGGTCTGAACCAGTTGGTTCAGACCTAAAAACCCTAGACCGGTCCACCCTTGCCCTGAACCAAACGGTTCACTTTCATTCAAGAACCGGATTTCAATAACCCAATTCCCTATCCTTATCCCTGTTTCGGTTAACCCCAAAACCCAATTTCTATTTATTATTCCTGCAACCAAACATGCCCAAATCCATTTAATTAGAAACCCAAAACGACACAGCTTCGGTCCGTTTCATATCCGGTCGGGTACCGACCCGATCCGAACCCGGATCCATCCCAGTTTTGACCCGATAGCCCCACGCTTTTCCGATCGTCTTCCCCACGTCTCCGGTAGGGTTCCGGCGTGTACAGTCACCTTCTCCGGCGACGGTGACTCATTTTCCGGTGAGATTTCGACCCTTTTTAAATGTCATTCTCTTCCCCTTCTCCTAAGGATTTCAAATCCATTTTCCATTTCCTTTAAATCCCTTCATAACTTCACGAAATAGAGCCTAAGTATCTCCGGCCGATTTTCCGGTGACCCATATCCTTCCTATTTCGTGACTATTTGTACACTGTTTTGACCCTAATCCATATTAAATGGTTTCCTGCACCTCTAAGGATTATTTTCATAAACAAACATCAAAGTTTTAAGCATGAATTCATGGAACCCGAAATTATCCATGAAACCTGCAACTTGGAATATCTCCATGGTTTCTAAACCTTTTTCTATCATTTTTCTTGCATTTAAAAGCTAGAAGCATGCTTATTAAGACCCTGAATTTAGATCAAATATACATGCTTAAAATCTCAAAAACAGAACTTGATGTACTTACCTGGGTTTCGGATTTCAGCTCCCTATGACCCTCCAAACCTCCTGTTTATGCTCCTTAGCTCTTTGCCAAAGTGTTCTATCAAATTTGGTCTCGTTTGTGCCTTTAAACCCACACCCGTAGGCTTATATTTGTAGAGAGAGTTTCCACCGCCTCTCTCTCTTTTCTCTCTCTCTCTCTCTCGGTTCCTCCCCCTTCTATGGCCTCTTTCCTTGACCTAGAACCTGTGCTCTCTCTGCCAAATGCAACCTTTGCATTAAATGGCTTGGAGACTTGTTGGGCACTTATGTATATATATATATATCATATTATATATATATAACACACACATTTTTCACATAGCCGACACACACACTCTCTTTGGTGCCTGCATACTGCCCAAGGCAGTTCCCCTTTTTCCTTTTTCCTTTCTTTTTGTTTCTTATGTAAATATACATATATACATAAATACATCATACATGTATAATACATTATATCTTATACATATATACACATGAAATACACTTCTTTTATACATGTATATACATGTATATGTGGGGGTCTAATTCTATTTTAAATCATATTTGCATACACTGATTTCAATCAAGCTACGTATCTACATTCACGTATGCATGCATGGGAATGCGTGCATGCACGCATTTCGATGCAATGCCCTGTGATGCTCGGGTGTTACCCAGCCTTGGTCATTCATTTCCGTGATTACAGTCTCCAGTCTTTCATTTCCATGAGAATACTATGACATTCATATCTTATCGTTTAAGTTACATGTTTTAACCGACCTACCTCGGTATACGTGACGTATCCCGGGTCGGGATATTACATTCTTACCTCCTTAAAAATAAGTTTGTCCTCAAACTTAGCATATACTACTATGAAAATAAATGCGGGTACTTGGCGCGCATATCATCTTCTCGCTCCCAAGTAGCCTCTTCCATTCGGTGATTCCTCCACAGAACTTTGACTAATGGAATAGTCTTGTTCCGTAGCACCTGATCTCGACGATCCAAAATCTGAACTGGATGCTCTATGTAACTCAGATTTTCCTGGACGTCTAGCGGTTCGTGCTCGATCACCTGATCTGCACTCTGTATACACTTCCTTAGCATCGAGACATGAAACACATTGTGAACATGTGCTAACTCTGATGGTAAGGCAAGCTCGTAAGCTACGGGTCCAACCCTCTTCGTGATCCTGAATGGCCCAATGTATCTGGGGCCAAGCTTTCCCCTCTTGCCAAACCTGACCACCCCTTTCATGGGTGACACTTTCAAGTACACATAATCGTCTTTCGCAAACTCTAAGTCTCGTCGGTGAACATTTGCATAGCTTTTCTGTCGACTTTGAGTTGCTAATAAACGCTGTCGGATCAGTTGTATCTTTTGTGCGGTCTGTTCCACTATCTCCGGCCCATAGAGTTTCCTTTCTCCCACCTCTGTCCAACACAGTGGCGATCGGCACTTCCTGCCGTATAATGCCTCATATGGTGCCATACCAATACTAGCTTGATAGCTATTATTGTACGTGAACTCGACCAATGGCAACTGATCTTCCCAACTTCCTTCAAAGTCTATGACACAAAAACGCAGTAAGTCTTCTAAAGTCTGTATCGTCCTCTCCGACTGGCCGTCGGTCTCGGGATGATACGCAGTGCTAAGACTCAGTTCCGTGCCCATAGCTTGTTGTAGTCCTTTCCAGAATCGTGATACGAACCGGGGGTCCCTATCAGAAACAATCGATACTGGAACTCCGTGAAGTCTAACTATTTCTCTGATGTATAGCTCGGCTAGTCGCTGAAGAGATTGTGTCGTCTTGGTTGCCAGGAAGTGAGCTGTCTTTGTTAATCTGTCCACGATAACCCAGATAGAGTCACTCCCCCTGACTGTCCTTGGCAATCCCGACACAAAGTCCATCGTGATGTGTTCCCACTTCCATTCAGGAATGGGCAGTGACTGCAGAAGTCCTCCAGGCTTCTGATGTTCCACCTTAATTTGCTGGCACTTGGCACATCGTGCTATGTACTCAGCTATATGACGTTTCATCCCGGACCACCAATAAGTATCCTTAACATTGTGATACATTTTGGTGCCTCCTGGATGTAAGGCAAATTTCGAACTGTGTGCCTCATCGAGAATCTCTTTCCTGATCTCAGGCACATCGGGTACGCAGATCCTATCCTGATAATACAATATCCCATCTCTCACTGTGTACTCGGAATCTATGCCTGTCTTGATTCCTTGAAGAAGCTTAGCCAACTTCTCATCCTGAGTCTGCTGTCCCCTGATCTTGTCCACAATCGACAACCCGACTGTGACGTTGGCACATAGTGCCTTGGAACTGGGCAGAACTATCTCTATTTCCATGTCGTCCAATTCCTTCAGTAATTCCGTCTGTGTTGTCAACAGGAAAGCTAAACTTCCTGATGACTTCCGACTCAGAGCGTCAGCTACCACATTCGCCTTTCCTGGGTGGTACTGTATGTTGACCTCGTAGTCTTTTAATAACTCCAACCAACGGCGTTGTCTCATATTGAGCTCCTTCTGTGTAAACAGATACTTGAGGCTCTTATGATCGGTGAAGATTTCGCACGTGGTTCCATATAGATAGTGTCCTCCATATCTTCAAAGCGAAGACAATGGCTGCTAGCTCAAGGTCATGTGTCGGATAATTCCCCTCGTGGGGTCTCAACTGTCGGGAAGCATAAGCTACCACTTTTCCGTTCTGCATTAACACACACCCTAAGCCCTTGTATGAAGCATCACTATAAATCACAAAACCATCAGTTCCTTCTGGCACTGTCAATATAGGAGCCGTAACCAGACGCTTCTTCAGCTCTTGGAAACTCTTTTCTTGCTCCTCTGTCCATACAAAAGGAACACCTTTCCGGGTCAGTTTGGTAATAGGCGTAGCTATCTTGGAGAAGTCCTGGACAAATCTCCTATAGTAGCCTGCTAACCCCATGAAACTTCGCACCTCCGTGACACTCGTAGGTTGAGGCCAATTCATGATTGCCTCGATCTTCTGGGAATCAACAGAGATTCCCTCTTTACTGATCACGTGTCCCAGAAATGCTATACTAGGAAGCCAGAATTCGCATTTCTTCAGCTTAGCATACAACTTCTGCTCCCCTAACTTCTGTAGCACTCTCCTCAGATGTACCTCGTGTTCTTCCTGGTTCTTAGAGTAAACCAAGATGTCGTCTATAAACACAATCACGAAGTCATCCAAGTACGGCTTGAACACACGGTTCATCATATCCATGAATGCAGCTGGGGCATTGGTCACCCCAAATGGCATAACAAGGAACTCGTAGTGTCCATACCGTGTCCTAAATGCTGTCTTCTGAATGTCAGTGGGCCTGACCTTCAGCTGATGATAACCGGACCTCAGATCGATCTTCGAGAACACCTGGGCCCCTTTCAACTGGTCGAACAAATCATCCACTCTGGGCAGTGGATATCTGTTCCGGATGGTAACTTTGTTCAACTCACGATAGTCGATACACAGTCTCATAGTTCCATCCTTTTTCTTTACGAACAATACAGGTGCACCCCATGGTGACGAGCTGGGTCGTATGAAACCCTTGTCCAATAATTCCTGCAACTGGAGCTTCAGCTCCTTCAGCTCTGTCGGTGCCATCCTATATGGAGTCTTGGATATCGGAGTAGTGCCCGGCAATACGTCGATACAAAACTCGATCTCTCTGTCTATGGGCATTCCTGGAAGATCATCCAAGAACACTCCGGGAAATTCCCTAGCAATGGGAATATTTTCTAACTCAGGCTGCTGAGAGTTAGTGTCTTGAACACTACATAAGAATCCGTGGCATCCCTTTCGAAGCAGACGCCTCGCTTGGATAGAGGAAACAAAGTAGGGTGGGGAAGCCACTCCTGTCCCCTCAAAGTCAACTGTCGGAAACTGTGGATTCCGTATGAGAACTCGTTTGGCCATACAGTCTATCGTAGCATAATTGGCAGCCAGCCAATCCATTCCAAGGATAACATCGAATCCACAAATTTCCAAAGGTATAAGGTCAGCCAATAAGTGTGTATCCCCAATCTGTATCCCACAATTCCTATACATGGTATCCCCCAACAATGATTTCCCCGATGGTATAGAAACATTCAGTAAATACCCTAAGGGTTCCGTTACTAGGTTCAATCTAGCAGCATATGTAGGGGATATAAATGAATGTGTAGATCCAGTGTCAAATAAAACATGAGCAGGCTGTGAGCATACTAAAAGAGTACCTGCGACTACAGAGGTTGTAGCCTGCACGTCTCCTGGTAAAAGGGAGAAAACCCGTCCTGCCTGCTGCTGGACGTTCCCCTGTCCACTCCTTTGGGCTGGAGGTCTAGGTGGTGCTGTTCCAGTGGTTGGTGCCTTTACTGAAGCAATACTGGGCATGGCCTGATCCTTCTGAGGACATTCTCTTGCAAAATGTCCCTCCTGACCACAGTAGTAACAAGCGTTGCTGTCCTTGAGACATTGGCCCTTATGGATCTTATTGCAACGAGAGCACTTGGCTGCCCCCTTTTTGTTGCCTTGTTTCTTCTGACCCGATCCTGTCGCCTGTGATGTGGCTCCAGGTCTGGTAAATGTAGATCCATGTTCTGAAGTAGAAGGCCCTTGCCTCTTTTTCTGATTGCCGCCCTGCTTCAAGTTTCCTTTCCTCTTGGCGAATTCCTCGCCACTCCTTTCTATGACTCGAGCTGTCTCCACTACATCATCATAAGTAGTCAGTCGATGGGACACCAGTCTATCTTTAATAGGCCACCTCAGTCCTTCCTCAAATTTGCGAGCCTTCAAGTCCTCGGTACTGATAGCACCAGGGGCAAATCTGGCCAACTCAGTAAATTTGGCCTCGTATTGCTCTACTGTCATTCCCCCCTGTTGCAGTACCATGAACTCTGCAACCCTTCGGTTTCTTACTTCTTGGGAGAAGTACTTCTTGTTGAAGATATCAGTGAATCGTTGCCAGTTCATGTCTGGCTCTTTATCTTCCTCTATCATCCACCATTTGTGTGCCATTCCTTTGAGCATATAAGTGGCATAGGCCACTTTTTGGACTTCAGTGCATATCAGGATTTTAAAGATCCTGTTCATTTCTAGTAACCACTCCTCAGCTATAGTGGCTCCGCCTGTACCGTCGAAAGTCGGGGGTTTCATTTTCTGAAACCGCTCATATAAGTATGCAGCATCTCGCTCGTTTCCTGGACGATTCCCTGCATTGTCGCCTGCATTGACAGGCTGCTCCTGTTGTACTGGCTGTGCTGGTTGGTTAGCACCAGCCTGAATCTGTGGCTAGACTTTCAATGATAGTCCGCATCATTCTTTCTAGCTGTTCTAAACGATCCATAGGCAACGGACCTTGCCTCGTGTTTACCATGACTGTGAATAGAATCAATGAAGCTAACCAATGAGATAACCAGTGAGATAACCAATGAAATAACCAGTGAAAGAACCAATGAAGTAACCAGTCAATGTGTAAGACAAAAATAAATGTTAGTCATATCTAGCAGTCTTAACTCTAGTCCTATCTCCCATGACTCACAATCGAACCTATAGCTCTGATACCAAGCTGTCACGACCCGAAACCCACCCTATGCGGATCTCGTGTCGCGGGGCCGACCCGAAGGCCGTCCCTACTTTTTCCGTTCCTGTATCATAGTACTAACATGCAATGTACTAAAAATTTAAAACAATAAACAGCGGAAGTCTTATTAATACATGACATAGTTCTACAAAATTCAAAATGAGAACTAAACCGTAACCAGCACCCGGGGGTGGTGAATACATGGGAGAACTAACATAGACTGATACAATACTTCAAAATGCCCCCCCTACGCTTTCAGACTCCTACTGGGGTCTCGCAGCGTCATCACCTGAAATGGGGTAAATGGGGTGGAATGAGCTACAAAGCTCAGTAAGTAAAACAGATCTCCAACACTGGTATCGATGATCAATGTGTATCCATGAATAGATAATGATAGCCAATCATAAGGAAGGAGATGCTGTGATAGCCAATGAAACATAATTGCCACGAGGGCCAATGAAAGGTAATCACAATACACAATCAGAAGTAATAGTGTAAAATGAAAGTATAACAACAATGAAGTACTGCCACAATGAACCGATCACAATCAAATCAATCAATGCAAGTCTTTCGAGACTTGAAGAATTATAAGGAAATAGTGCCATTCAACAATCAATTCTGTTAATCATAAGAGATGCTGTTATTCTGTTTCAGGGCTCGGCAGACCCTCGATCTTTTGGGGCCCGGCATACCCCCCAGTCAATTCCAATAATTTGCCATTTGTCCGTTCACGGACTTGACCCGTAGGTCTCATTTAATCAGATAGCATCAGATGGTTGTTGTGACTGAGCACAACTCCCGTGTCCATAAACATGTCATGATCATAGTAATTCCATAGAATATAAAAATGGAATATCATTCATTCAATGAGGATACAGTAGTAGGCCTTTCAAGGCATGGTTCAACATGATAACAATGATATAGCAATCAATCAAGGTCCACTAGATAGAACAATATCACAAAGTGGATAGCAATAACATATGTGCTTTCAAAGCACAGTGAAACATGATAACAGTGATACATCAGTCAATGATATGTCCACAAGATAGAAAATATCAAAATGTGGAACACATGGATATCAATACTTTCAAGAGTACGAGTTTGGCAGTAAAAGAATAAACTTGGCTTGTGGGAACACCACATGTAAGAGAAAGTGATCCACTTACCTCTATCGTGCTTCTATCTTAGAAATCCGTGAGTATACCCTTGCCTTTTGAGTTCCCTATATATCAGTGAATACGTTTCAGAATAAATACTATTCATCAAATTTTATGCTTTTCTATCATAAGTATTTCAAATACTATTTTAGACTTTACCATTGAGTCCGGAATGCCGAAGAAAGTCGGTTTAGGCTTTCGCGGAATTCCATTTGGACTTTTGTACTAAAAAGGGCAAAATAGTCATTTTGCACTTTTACGGTATTTTATCCTTCGGGGTTCCGTCTCGTAAAACGGACCCCACCATTGGACTCAGAACGTCCGAGATAATAGGTTTTGACTATTCATTTGTGTCGTTTGGACTTCGTTTGACCTCTTTTTGGAATAGGGGCATTATTGTAAAATTAATATTTAATTAATTTTTTATACTTTGGGCAACAGTGTAATTTCCCAAACTATTTGGGGCCGGTTTATAAATCCCATAAGCTGCGGTCTGAACCAGTTGGTTCAGACCTAAAAACCCTAGACCGGTCCACCCTTGCCCTGAACCAAACGGTTCACTTTCATTCAAGAACCGGATTTCAATAACCCAATTCCCTATCCTTATCCCTGTTTCGGTTAACCCCAAAACCCAATTTCTATTTATTATTCCTGCAACCAAACATGCCCAAATCCATTTAATTAGAAACCCAAAACGACACAGCTTCGGTCCGTTTCATATCCGGTCGGGTACCGACCCGATCCGAACCCGGATCCATCCCAGTTTTGACCCGATAGCCCCCACGCTTTTCCGATCGTCTTCCCCACGTCTCCGGTAGGGTTCCGGCGTGTACAGTCACCTTCTCCGGCGACGGTGACTCATTTTCCGGTGAGATTTCGACCCTTTTTAAATGTCATTCTCTTCCCCTTCTCCTAAGGATTTCAAATCCATTTTCCATTTCCTTTAAATCCCTTCATAACTTCACGAAATAGAGCCTAAGTATCTCCGGCCGATTTTCCGGTGACCCATATCCTTCCTATTTCGTGACTATTTGTACACTGTTTTGACCCTAATCCATATTAAATGGTTTCCTGCACCTCTAAGGATTATTTTCATAAACAAACATCAAAGTTTTAAGCATGAATTCATGGAACCCGAAATTATCCATGAAACCTGCAACTTGGAATATCTCCATGGTTTCTAAACCTTTTTCTATCATTTTTCTTGCATTTAAAAGCTAGAAGCATGCTTATTAAGACCCTGAATTTAGATCAAATATACATGCTTAAAATCTCAAAAACAGAACTTGATGTACTTACCTGGGTTTCGGATTTCAGCTCCCTATGACCCTCCAAACCTCCTGTTTATGCTCCTTAGCTCTTTGCCAAAGTGTTCTACCAAATTTGGTCTCGTTTGTGCCTTTAAACCCACACCCGTAGGCTTATATTTGTAGAGAGAGTTTCCACCGCCTCTCTCTCTTTTCTCTCTCTCTCTCTCGGTTCCTCCCCCTTCTATGGCCTCTTTCCTTGACCTAGAACCTGTGCTCTCTCTGCCAAATGCAACCTTTGCATTAAATGGCTTGGAGACTTGTTGGGCACTTATGTATATATATATATATCATATTATATATATATATAACACACACATTTCTCACATAGCCGACACACACACTTTCTTTGGTGCCTGCATACTGCCCAAGGCAGTTCCCCTTTTTTCCTTTTTCCTTTCTTTTTGTTTCTTATGTAATTATACATATATACATAAATACATCATACATGTATAATACATTATACATATATACACATGAAATACACTTCTTTTATACATGTATATACATGTATATGTGGGGGTCTAATTCTATTTTAAATCATATTTGCATACACTGATTTCAATCAAGCTACGTATCTACATTCACGTATGCATGCATGGGAATGCGTGCATGCACGCATTTCGATGCAATGCCCTGTGATGCTCGGGTGTTACCCAGCCTTGGTCATTCATTTCCGTGATTACAGTCTCCAGTCTTTCATTTCCATGAAAATATTATGACATTCATATCTTATCGTTTAAGTTACATGTTTTAACCGACCTACCTCGGTATACGTGACGTATCCCGGGTCGGGATATTACATTCTTACCTCCTTAAAAAT
Source organism: Nyssa sinensis (assembly GCA_008638375.1). Lineage (NCBI taxonomy): Eukaryota > Viridiplantae > Streptophyta > Magnoliopsida > Cornales > Nyssaceae > Nyssa > Nyssa sinensis. Next base: position 31,559,831 of record CM018032.1, read on the forward strand.
AAGTTTGTCCTCAAACTTAGCATATACTACTATGAAAATAAATGCGGGTACTTGGCGCGCATATCATCTTCTCGCTCCCAAGTAGCCTCTTCCATTCGGTGATTCCTCCACAGAACTTTGACTAATGGAATAGTCTTGTTCCGTAGCACCTGATCTCGACGATCCAAAATCTGAACTGGATGCTCTATGTAACTCAGATTTTCCTGGACGTCTAGCGGTTCGTGCTCGATCACCTGATCTGCACTCTGTATACACTTCCTTAGCATCGAGACATGAAACACATTGTGAACATGTGCTAACTCTGATGGTAAGGCAAGCTCGTAAGCTACGGGTCCAACCCTCTTCGTGATCCTGAATGGCCCAATGTATCTGGGGCCAAGCTTTCCCCTCTTGCCAAACCTGACCACCCCTTTCATGGGTGACACTTTCAAGTACACATAATCGTCTTTCGCAAACTCTAAGTCTCGTCGGTGAACATTTGCATAGCTTTTCTGTCGACTTTGAGTTGCTAATAAACGCTGTCGGATCAGTTGTATCTTTTGTGTGGTCTGTTCCACTATCTCCGGCCCATAGAGTTTCCTTTCTCCCACCTCTGTCCAACACAGTGGCGATCGGCACTTCCTGCCGTATAATGCCTCATATGGTGCCATACCAATACTAGCTTGATAGCTATTATTGTACGTGAACTCGACCAATGGCAACTGATCTTCCCAACTTCCTTCAAAGTCTATGACACAAAAACGCAGTAAGTCTTCTAAAGTCTGTATCGTCCTCTCCGACTGGCCGTCGGTCTCGGGATGATACGCAGTGCTAAGACTCAGTTCCGTGCCCATAGCTTGTTGTAGTCCTTTCCAGAATCGTGATACGAACCGGGGGTCCCTATCAGAAACAATCGATACTGGAACTCCGTGAAGTCTAACTATTTCTCTGATGTATAGCTCGGCTAGTCGCTGAAGAGATTGTGTCATCTTGGTTGCCAGGAAGTGAGCTGTCTTTGTTAATCTGTCCACGATAACCCAGATAGAGTCACTCCCCCTGACTGTCCTTGGCAATCCCGACACAAAGTCCATCGTGATGTGTTCCCACTTCCATTCAGGAATGGGCAGTGACTGCAGAAGTCCTCCAGGCTTCTGATGTTCCACCTTAATTTGCTGGCACTTGGCACATCGTGCTATGTACTCAGCTATATGACGTTTCATCCCAGACCACCAATAAGTATCCTTAACATTGTGATACATTTTGGTGCCTCTGGATGTAAGGCAAATTTCGAACTGTGTGCCTCATCGAGAATCTCCTTCCTGATCTCAGGCACATCGGGTACGCAGATCCTATCCTGATAATACAATATCCCATCTCTCACTGTGTACTCGGAATCTATGCCTGTCTTGATTCCTTGAAGAAGCTTAGCCAACTTCTCATCCTGAGTCTGCTGTCCCCTGATCTTGTCCACAATCGACAACCCGACTGTGACGTTGGCACATAGTGCCTTGGAACTGGGCAGAACTATCTCTATTTCCATGTCGTCCAATTCCTTCAGTAATTCCGTCTGTGTTGTCAACAGGAAAGCTAAACTTCCTGATGACTTCCGACTCAGAGCGTCAGCTACCACATTCGCCTTTCCTGGGTGGTACTGTATGTTGACCTCGTAGTCTTTTAATAACTCCAACCAACGGCGTTGTCTCATATTGAGCTCCTTCTGTGTAAACAGATACTTGAGGCTCTTATGATCGGTGAAGATTTCGCACGTGGTTCCATATAGATAGTGTCTCCATATCTTCAAAGCGAAGACAATGGCTGCTAGCTCAAGGTCATGTGTCGGATAATTCCCCTCGTGGGGTCTCAACTGTCGGGAAGCATAAGCTACCACTTTTCCGTTCTGCATTAACACACACCCTAAGCCCTTGTATGAAGCATCACTATAAATCACAAAACCATCAGTTCCTTCTGGCACTGTCAATATAGGAGCCGTAACCAGACGCTTCTTCAGCTCTTGGAAACTCTTTTCTTGCTCCTCTGTCCATACAAAAGGAACACCTTTCCGGGTCAGTTTGGTAATAGGCGTAGCTATCTTGGAGAAGTCCTGGACAAATCTCCTATAGTAGCCTGCTAACCCCATGAAACTTCGCACCTCCGTGACACTCGTAGGTTGAGGCCAATTCATGATTGCCTCGATCTTCTGGGAGTCAACAGAGATTCCCTCTTTACTGATTACGTGTCCCAGAAATGCTATACTAGGAAGCCAGAATTCGCATTTCTTCAGCTTAGCATACAACTTCTGCTCCCCTAACTTCTGTAGCACTCTCCTCAGATGTACCTCGTGTTCTTCCTGGTTCTTAGAGTAAACCAAGATGTCGTCTATAAACACAATCACGAAGTCATCCAAGTACGGCTTGAACACACGGTTCATCATATCCATGAATGCAGCTGGGGCATTGGTCACCCCAAATGGCATAACAAGAAACTCGTAGTGTCCATACCGTGTCCTAAATGCTGTCTTCTGAATGTCAGTGGGCTTGACCTTCAGTTGATGATAACCGGACCTCAGATCGATCTTCGAGAACACCTGGGCCCCTTTCAACTGGTCGAACAAATCATCCACTCTGGGCAGTGGATATCTGTTCCGGATGGTAACTTTGTTCAACTCACGATAGTCGATACACAGTCTCATAGTTCCATCCTTTTTCTTTACGAACAATACAGGTGCACCCCATGGTGACGAGCTGGGTCGTATGAAACCCTTGTCCAATAATTCCTGCAACTGGAGCTTCAGCTCCTTCAGTTCTGTCGGTGCCATCCTATATGGAGTCTTGGATATCGGAGTAGTGCCCGGCAATACGTCGATACAAAACTCGATCTCTCTGTCTATGGGCATTCCTGGAAGATCATCTAAGAACACTCCGGGAAATTCCCTAGCAATGGGAATATTTTCTAACTCAGGCCGCTGAGAGTTAGTGTCTTGAACACTACATAAGAATCCGTGGCATCCCTTTCAAAGCAGACGCCTCGCTTGGATAGAGGAAACAAAGTAGGGTGGGGAAGCCACTCCTGTCCCCTCAAAGTCAACTGTCGGAAACTGTGGATTCTGTATGAGAACTCGTTTGGCCATACAGTCTATCGTAGCATAATTGGCAGCTAGCCAATCCATTCCAAGGATAACATCGAATCCACAAATTTCCAAAGGTATAAGGTCAGCCAATAAGTGTGTATCCCCAATCTGTATCCCACAATTCCTATACATGGTATCCCCCAACAATGATTTCCCCGATGGTATAGAAACATTCAGTAAATACCCTAAGGGTTCCGTTACTAGGTTCAATCTAGCAGCATATGTAGGGGATATAAATGAATGTGTAGATCCAGTGTCAAATAAAACATGAGCAGGCTGTGAGCATACTAAAAGAGTACCTGCGACTACAGAGGTTGTAGCCTGCACGTCTCCTGGTAAAAGGGAGAAAACCCGTCCTGCCTGCTGCTGGACGTTCCCCTGTCCACTCCTTTGGGCTGGAGGTCTAGGTGGTGCTGTTCCAGTGGTTGGTGCCTTTACTGAAGCAATACTGGGCATGGCCTGATCCTTCTGAGGACATTCTCTTGCAAAATGTCCCTCCTGACCACAGTAGTAACAAGCGTTGCTGTCCTTGAGACATTGGCCCTTATGGATCTTATTGCAACGAGAGCACTTGGCTGCCCCCTTTTTGTTGCCTTGTTTCTTCTGACCCGATCCTGTCGCCTGTGATGTGGCTCCAGGTCTGGTAAATGTAGATCCATGTTCTGAAGTAGAAAGCCCTTGCCTCTTTTTCTGATTGCCGCCCTGCTTCAAGTTTCCTTTCCTCTTGGCGAATTCCTCGCCACTCCTTTCTATGACTCGAGCTGTCTCCACTACATCATCATAAGTAGTCAGTCGATGGGACACCAGTCTATCTTTAATAGGCCACCTCAGTCCTTCCTCAAATTTGCGAGCCTTCAAGTCCTCGGTACTGATAGCACCAGGGGCAAATCTGGCCAACTCAGTAAATTTGGCCTCGTATTGCTCTACTGTCATTCCCCCCTGTTGCAGTACCATGAACTCTGCAACCCTTCGGTTTCTTACTTCTTGGGAGAAGTACTTCTTGTTGAAAATATCAGTGAATCGTTGCCAGTTCATGTCTGGCTCTTTATCTTCCTCTATCATCCACCATTTGTGTGCCATTCCTTTGAGCATATAAGTGGCATAGGCCACTTTTTGGACTTCAGTGCATATCAGGATTTTAAAGATCCTGTTCATTTCTAGTAACCACTCCTCAGCTATAGTGGCTCCGCCTGTACCGTCGAAAGTCGGGGGTTTCATTTTCTGAAACCGCTCATATAAGTATGCAGCATCTCGCTCGTTTCCTGGACGATTCCCTGCATTGTCGCCTGCATTGACAGGCTGCTCCTGTTGTACTGGCTGTGCTGGTTGGTTAGCACCAGCCTGAATCTGTGGCAGACTTTCAATGATAGTCCGCATCATTCTTTCTAGCTGTTCTAAACGATCCATAGGCAACGGACCTTGCCTCGTGTTTACCATGACTGTGAATAGAATCAATGAAGCTAACCAATGAGATAACCAGTGAGATAACCAATGAAATAACCAGTGAAAGAACCAATGAAGTAACCAGTCAATGTGTAAGACAAAAATAAATGTTAGTCATATCTAGCAGTCTTAACTCTAGTCCTATCTCCCATGACTCACAATCGAACCTATAGCTCTGATACCAAGCTGTCACGACCCGAAACCCACCCTATGCGGATCTCGTGTCGCGGGGCCGACCCGAAGGCCGTCCCTACTTTTTCCGTTCCTGTATCATAGTACTAACATGCAATGTACTAAAAATTTAAAACAATAAACAGCGGAAGTCTTATTAATACATGACATAGTTCTACAAAATTCAAAATGAGAACTAAACCGTAACCAGCACCCGGGGGTGGTGAATACATGGGAGAACTAACATAGACTGATACAATACTTCAAAATGCCCCCCCTACGCTTTCAGACTCCTACTGGGGTCTCGCAGCGTCATCACCTGAAATGGGGTAAATGGGGTGGAATGAGCTACAAAGCTCAGTAAGTAAAACAGATCTCCAACACTGGTATCGATGATCAATGTGTATCCATGAATAGATAATGATAGCCAATCATAAGGAAGGAGATGCTGTGATAGCCAATGAAACATAATTGCCACGAGGGCCAATGAAAGGTAATCACAATACACAATCAGAAGTAATAGTGTAAAATGAAAGTATAACAACAATGAAGTACTGCCACAATGAACCGATCACAATCAAATCAATCAATGCAAGTCTTTCGAGACTTGAAGAATTATAAGGAAATAGTGCCATTCAACAATCAATTCTGTTAATCATAAGAGATGCTGTTATTCTGTTTCAGGGCTCGGCAGACCCTCGATCTTTTGGGGCCCGGCATACCCCCCAGTCAATTCCAATGATTTGCCATTTGTCCGTTCACGGACTTGACCCGTAGGTCTCATTTAATCAGATAGCATCAGATGGTTGTTGTGACTGAGCACAACTCCCGTGTCCATAAACATGTCATGATCATACTAATTCCATAGAATATAAAAATGGAATATCATTCATTCAATGAGGATACAGTAGTAGGCCTTTTAAGGCATGGTTCAACATGATAACAATGATATAGCAATCAATCAAGGTCCACTAGATAGAACAATATCACAAAGTGGATAGCAATAACATATCTGCTTTCAAAGCACAGTGAAACATGATAACAGTGATACATCAGTCAATGATATGTCCACAAGATAGAAAATATCAAAATGTGGAACACATGGATATCAATACTTTCAAGAGTACGAGTTTGGCAGTAAAAGAATAAACTTGGCTTGTGGGAACACCACATGTAAGAGAAAGTGATCCACTTACTTCTATCGTGCTTCTATCTTAGAAATCCGTGAGTATACCCTTGCCTTTTGAGTTCCCTATATATCAGTGAATACGGTTCAGAATAAATACTACTCATCAAATTTTATGCTTTTCTATCATGAGTATTTCAAATACTATTTTAGACTTTACCATTGAGTCCGGAATGCCGAAGAAAGTCGGTTTAGGCTTTCGCGGAATTCCATTTGGACTTTTGTACTAAAAAGGGCAAAATAGTCATTTTGCACTTTTACGGTATTTTATCCTTCGGGGTTCCGTCTCGTAAAACGGACCCCACCATTGGACTCAGAACGTCCGAGATAATAGGTTTTGACTATTCATTTGTGTCGTTTGGACTTCGTTTGACCTCTTTTTGGAATAGGGGCATTATTGTAAAATTAATATTTAATTAATTTTTTATACTTTGGGCAACAGTGTAATTTCCCAAACTATTTGGGGCCGGTTTATAAATCACATAAGCTGCGGTCTGAACTAGTTGGTTCAGACCTAAAAACCCTAGACCGGTCCACCCTTGCCCTGAACCAAACGGTTCACTTTCATTCAAGAACCGGATTTCAATAACCCAATTCCCTATCCTTATCCCTGTTTCGGTTAACCCCAAAACCCAATTTCTATTTATTATTCCTGCAACCAAACATGCCCAAATCCATTTAATTAGAAACCCAAAACGACACAGCTTCGGTCCGTTTCATATCCGGTCGGGTACCGACCCGATCCGAACCCGGATCCATCCCAGTTTTGACCCGATAGCCCCACGCTTTTCCGATCGTCTTCCCCACGTCTCCGGTAGGGTTCCGGCGTGTACAGTCACCTTCTCCGGTGACGGTGACTCATTTTCCGGTGAGATTTCGACCCTTTTTAAATGTCATTCTCTTCCCCTTCTCCTAAGGATTTCAAATCCATTTTCCATTTCCTTTAAATCCCTTTATAACTTCACGAAATAGAGCCTAAGTATCTCCGGCCGATTTTTCGGTGACCCATATCCTTCCTATTTCGTGACTATTTGTACACTGTTTTGACCCTAATCCATATTAAATGGTTTCCTGCATCTCTAAGGATTATTTTCATAAACAAACATCAAAGTTTTAAGCATGAATTCATGGAACCCGAAATTATCCATGAAACCTGCAACTTGGAATATCTCCATGGTTTCTAAACCTTTTTCTATCATTTTTCTTGCATTTAAAAGCTAGAAGCATGCTTATTAAGACCCTGAATTTAGATCAAATATACATGCTTAAAATCTCAAAAACAGAACTTGATGTACTTACCTGGGTTTCGGATTTCAGCTCCCTATGACCCTCCAAACCTCCTGTTTATGCTCCTTAGCTCTTTGCCAAAGTGTTCTACCAAATTTGGTCTCGTTTGTGCCTTTAAACCCACACCCGTAGGCTTATATTTGTAGAGAGAGTTTCCACCGCCTCTCTCTCTTTTCTCTCTCTCTCTCTCGGTTCCTCCCCCTTCTATGGCCTCTTTCCTTGACCTAGAACCTGTGCTCTCTCTGCCAAATGCAACCTTTGCATTAAATGGCTTGGAGACTTGTTGGGCACTTATGTATATATATATATCATATTATATATATATATAACACACACATTTCTCACATAGCCGACACACACACTTTCTTTGGTGCCTGCATACTGCCCAAGGCAGTTCCCCTTTTTTCCTTTTTCCTTTCTTTTTGTTTCTTATGTAATTATACATATATACATAAATACATCATACATGTATAATACATTATATCTTATACATATATACACATGAAATACACTTCTTTTATACATGTATATACATGTATATGTGGGGGTCTAATTCTATTTTAAATCATATTGCATACACTGATTTCAATCAAGCTACGTATCTACATTCACGTATGCATGCATGGGAATGCGTGCATGCACGCATTTCGATGCAATGCCCTGTGATGCTCGGGTGTTACCCAGCCTTGGTCATTCATTTCCGTGATTACAGTCTCCAGTCTTTCATTTCCATGAAAATATTATGACATTCATATCTTATCGTTTAAGTTACATGTTTTAACCGACCTACCTCGGTATACGTGACGTATCCCGGGTCGGGATATTACAAGTCCTATGAAGTCTGTCCCTGAGGACAGTTGGCCCTAACATGGCCTATCTAGTGGCAGGTATAACAAAGTTGAGGAGTTCTCCACCCTTGAACCTATACCGGAGGTGGAAATGATCTCTGACTCGGCCTAGCCCCGTATCCCTGACTGGGACCCCTCTGGGGGCAATTGGCCACTCTATGGCCAAGTTGTCCACATTGATAGCAAGTAATAGATCTCTGGGATACTCCCCCTTAGGAAGCAGTAGACATAGTAGGCTGGGGGGCTAAAAATTGAACAGGCCCCTACAGTGTCGGTGCGGAAGAAGTACCACCACAATACCTCTTCTACGGTCTCCCACCAGTGTAAACTGGGGCAGATGTAGAAGCCTGAGCTGTACTTTCCCCACTCTGTGTTCGGGACTCTCTAATCCCTCTAAGGTTGGCTAACTCCCTCTCCACCTTGGTGGCCCTGACCACTGCCTCATCGTAGGTCTTAATAATGTGGCTTGGCAGTTTATCCCTGATGGAGGTCTTCAACCTCCTGACAAAGTAAAGGACCCTCAGTCGCTCCTCTTGAATAATATGTGGGGAAAATCTCCCCAATATAGTAAACTGAGACTCATACTGAGTCACCGTCATGTCTTGCTATAGGAGAGTCACGAACTCATCTATATACCCAATTCGTGTTGTGTCAAGAAAATAGTGGTCATTGAACATGGCCAGAAAGGCATCCCATCCCTCCCCAAAATTGCCTATCTGGTCAGCAGCTACTCTCTATGACTAACTAGCCAACTCACTAAACTGAAAGGTGGCACACTTGAGAATGAACTGAAAATAAAGGATGCGATCAGCTATCTCTATCGAGCAATCTCTACAGATCCTCGTCAATGTCACACTACCCCCAACCGATGTGTCAACATGTAATGGTAGATCTAGCCGATCTATTTCTAACCCTAAGCAACAGATATAATATGTTATAACACACTTATCTAATCAACACTTATATAACTCACGTCAACCATCCCCACCCATTGTTTACAATAAACAAATAACACCGATTTCTAACACAACCCTTCGCGAGGAAAAATTCTTTTAAACAATACATTATACACATACTCAAGTTATGCTAGTGTCCAACTAGCCTACCAATACTCAACCCTAAGTGAATGCTATCCAAAAATAATGCATTTCTCCATAAGAGAGTTCAACACAAGAATATCCCTAAAATTTTAGGTACAAATACTCTGAGTATCCACTATCCAGTCCATACACAAAAATATCCACAAGTCTCAATTCTTATTCTAGCATTCTAAGGTCTTATGTGTCTTTTAATTTATGGTTTTCTACCTCATTGGAATTTGTTCATTTAAGGTTTTATAATTCTTTCATTATTTTTTACTTTTATAGCTAGGTAATAACCCTTCATGGATCACAACTCCTTTTGTTACTGGCTGATGGAGCGTCATTCATCAACTATAACGCAAGACCTGAGACCAATCCAATCTGTATAGATATCATAATCATAATACCGTAACCCATGAATATCAAGTACTAACCTAGCGTACATATATAAAATCAACAAACAACAGTCAATAGCTAACACATAGCCTACCACATAACACTTAAGTATAGAATCCGTCATAAGAGTATACATATATATATATAAGAACACAGCCTACTAGGTAGATAACTAGGTCTACAACCTATCTCATAAATAACTAGGCATACGACCTACCATATAGATAACTAGGTGCAAAACCTATTTCATAAATAACTAGGCATACGACATATCTCATAAAATATATGGTCTATCATATTGATATGTATTTCTAATCTTAGTCAACCACTATATCAAACAATCACATACTCCTAATCAATCGGGAAATCAAGTATAGTGCATAATCGCGCACACCAATGCAACATATGCACATAAAACATATCACCCAAACTAGCCCAAATGACATATCTGGTTTTGATATTATATTGGGGATAGATTGGTTGTTTGCTTTTTGGGCGAGTATAGATTGCTACAAAGGGAGAGTGACTGTGCATACTTCTAAGGGAGATAGACTTTATTTCGTGGGGGATCGTGGAGATTTCTTAGTTCCACCCTTGTATGACTCGAGGAGTTGAGGAGGCTATAGTTACATGTTAGCTAGTTTGATAGCAGATGGGAGTGAGGCTACAGAGAGGTATTACCGCCAGTGGTAGATGAGTTTCCAGATGTCTTTCCTGATAACTTGACTAGTCTACCACCAAGATGAGAGATATAGTTCATGATAGAGCTTATCCCAGGCACTGTGCCTATTTCCATTCCACCTTACTGTATGGCTCCAACTGAGTTGAGGGAGCTCAAGGACTGATTTGCAGGGTAAGGGTTTTATCCATCCTCGTACTTCGTCGTGGGATGCTTCAGCATTATTCACGAAGAAGAAGGATGGGACATTACGTTTGCGTGTGGATTATAGGAGACTGAACATGGTCACTATCAAGAATAAGTACTCGTTATCGAGGATAGATGACTTGTTTGATCAGCTTAAGGGTACAAGATGTTTCTCAAAGATCGATCTTAGATCGGGGTATCATCAGTTAAGAGTACAGGAGGAGGATGTGGCGAAGATAGCTTTTCACACTCGTTATGGCCATTATGACTTTGTAGTTATACCATTCGGTGTGACGAATGCCCGACGGCATTCATGGACTTGATGCATCGCATCTTTAGTCCTTATTTAGATAAGCTTGTTATGGTCTTTGTTGATGACATTCTGATTTAATCACCTTCTGAGGAGGAGCACACTTTTCACTTACGAACTGTATTACAGATTTTTAGGAAGCATCGATTGTTTGCTAAGTTCTCGAAGCGTGAGTTTTGGCTTCAGGAGGTGCAATTTCTAGGCCATGTTGTATCAGGTAGTGGAATGTCTATAGATCTTTCTAATATTGACTCTGTTATGAGTTGGGAGAGGTCGAAGAATTTGTTTGAGATTCAGAGTTTCTTAGGATTGGTAGGATACTACCGTCGGTTTGTAAAGGGGTTTTCTCGTCTTGCAACACCGATGACTCGTCTGACACACAAGGGCATTAGATTTGAGTGAAATGATGATTGTGAGCAGTCATTTTAGGAACTGAAGAGGAGACTGACTTCAGCATCTGTCCTAATTATACTTGAGGGAGTTATTGGCTATACAGTTTATTGTGATGCTTCACGAGAGGGACGAGGTTGTGTACTGATGCAAGAGGGTAGGGTGGTAGCCTATGGTTCTCGTCAGTTGAGGAATCATGAGCATAACTATCCTACACATGATTTGGAGTTAGCTGTCGTCATCTTTGCACTTAAGAGTTGGCGATACTACTTATGCGGGGAGAAGTTTGAGGTGTTCTCAGATCACAAGAGCCTTAGATACATTTTCACGCAGAAGGACTTGATCCTTCAGCAGAGGAAAATGATGGAATATATGGAGGACTATGACTTTGACCTTCAGTACCATCTTGGGAAGGCCAATGTCGTAGTCAATGCACTTAGCAAGAGGTCGATGAGCACTGTTGCTAGTATTGCTATTAGGGAATGGGAGATGATGAGAGATATTGGCGAGTTTGACTTGGACTTTGTCACGACCCGAAACCCACCCTCTGCGGATCTCGCATCGCGATCGCCACCCTCAAGCCCGATGACCCTTGGGCGAAGGCTCACATAGGCAGCGGTTTCGTATAGATGTGCAACATACGTTTTGCGGAAGCGTGAAAAACTTTTTCTTTTCTTTTCTCATTTTTAAATTATGCACATCCGTCCGATACTGCCGCTCCATACATAGCATACATGGTTACACATTCAGAGTATAACGAAAACTTAAAGACTTAATACATTAATACAACACATATTCGGTTGCCCTAAGGGCTTATTACATATTTTTACATTGTTTACTAATACAAAATGTACTACTAGAGTTCATAGGTTCTTCAAAAGAAGCTACTTAAACATATCCTCCCAAAAACAGCTAGACTCATCGCCATCGTCCTTAAGACTCTGTGTTGTGAATCACCTGAAAGAGGGGTCCGAACAAAGTCCGAGTAAGCTAATCTAAGCTTGTGAGCAATTCCAGTATTCGTCATGGGGTTTTCAATTAGCAGTGGTTTTTAGTACATAAGAGTTTGTAAAATAATCACCGCCAATTGTTCGTATACTTGAATACAGAATATATGCATTCCTTAAAAACATGTAGCTTTGAAACATTTAAAGTATTCAAGCTAAACTTATACATATGAACTTTAAAACATATAATATATCATGTATTTCTTAAATAGAGTATATAAAACTCAAAGCATATGCATAATGAAAATGAGGGTGAAAACCTGCTTCATTTTCAAGATCACTTTGTCATCTTTTCTCTTTAATTAGATGGAATTTGTTTCGAACCAAACTCCCCTTTTACTGTCAATACTGTCGATCTCATTTGCCTGGGGGATTAGATCCTGCTACCGGGCATTTACTGTTGAATCCCGAAGGATTTCAACCATCATAGAGGGTGCTTTAAACACCATTTATCTTGTAAAACATTTATTACATGGCTTCTTCAATAGATGCTTTCATGAGTATTTAAAACATGAATGCATAACTTCTACAATAGAACTTCAAATACTGGCAATAATCAAATTCAGAATATTTTACATAATTGGGCATTTAAAACTTTAGACATGCTGAAATATGTTTTAAGAAAATTGTGAGAGAAACCATTCACTAAGCATGTCATAATAGAATTTATAAGGATGGAACAATTTAAAACTGAATCATGTAAATACTGAATTTGAAACTTCAAATAATTCATATCTTTGAACTTAAAACCATTTTCAAATCCATGGAGTTAAATCTCCAATTCAAACATAGGGTTACTCACCTCGGTCCTTTAGGGTTAGTGCTAAAATGCGCTTTCCCACTTTCCTTGTAGTTCCTAAGAACAATTCATAAATATCTCATCAACTTCACATTCATTGTAAATCATCTCAATGTTCTTTAACTCATGCTTAAATCGTATTAGATCCTAAAACGATTTCATAAATTCATATGTACTTAACGTAACTCGTATTCTTAACCTATGACACGATTTAATGTGTTAGAAATTGAATTTATTTCAATTTATACTCTTCTGGTAGCTCCATAAACTTTAGTTTAAAGTTATTTATTTGACATGTTTACGTGTCGTGTCTTTTCGTATTTCATTTTCTCGTACACGCCTTAGTATTAATACTTTGGCATTACTTTAATTTATAGTCATCTGACAGATGCTATTCATCAAATTTTATGTCTTTTTATTTTATACATTTCTTTCGGTCGAATAGACTCTACCATTGAGTCTGGAGTGTCGAAGAAAGTCGGTTTAGGCTTTCTTAAAAGTTTATTTGGCCTCTTGCATGTAAAAGGGCAAAATGGTCCTTTTATCGTTTTACGTGTCACATTTTTTCGTACTTCGTTTCATAATTTGGACTTCATTATTGAGTCCGGGATGTCAAAGAAAGTCAATTTAGACCTTCTCTGGTTTTATTTTGGCTTTAGGGGTACCAGGGGTATTTTGGTCTTTTTACCCCTTTACGCGTCTTTATTTTTCAGGACCCCGTCTCATGTCGTGGACCTCACCATTGGACTCAGAAGGTCCGAGATAGTAAGAATACACTATTCATATGTTTAATTTGGACTTCATTTGCTTTATTTATGACTCAGGGGCAAAATAGTCATTTTACTTTATTTATTAAATAATTAAATTAATTATTTAATTATTTTTCCAGGGGTCTAATTGCATAAAATCTTCATTAGTTGGGCCAAAGTATAATTTCATAAAACATTTGGGGTCAAACTGAAATTAATAAAAGTGTTGGTTTATTGAATTGATTTAAAACCAAAAACCAAAGGGTTCGGTCAGACCTTAAGTGAACCGGTCCGGTTCACCTACAAACCAACCGGTTTAACCGGTTTGCCATGTAATGCTGACGTCATGATGACGTCAGCCCTAATGGTTAAAATTAAAAATGTTTAGCCTTTAAACGTCACCGTTTAAATAACCTATAATCGGATGGATCCGAATTTAACCATAGCCCGACCCGAACAGTGTCGTCTTCCCCACGAGGTCGACACTGTTCACACCGAACCCTAATTTTTTACAGTTTGAATTTCGTGGTGTTTTGAGCACCCATTTCCTCTGCTTTCTTTTCCAATCACTTCCTAATATCTTAATACATGTTTTTGTATCGATTTAGGGCTTCGAATATGGTTCAAACGTTGGGTTTAAACCATGATAACCCGAACTGTAAACCCATGGTTCATGCTCATTTCTTAATCATTTCTCATGAGATTGAGCTTGGTTTGTTCCTCTACTCAAGAGGTTTTACATTTCATTAACAAGGGTAGGTTTAATCTCATATTTTTGAGTTTTGCTTTAGGAACCCGAACCTAAAATTTGATTTTTGGAGGGCTGTCTTTAGGATTCTTGATCGCATAGTGGTATATTTGGGACCCTCTTGACCTCAACTTGAGGTCTTGGTAGGTCAGAACCCGTTTAGTTTCACCCATTTCAGACCTGTTTTCTTGAAGGTCATCTATGGCAGTCGTTCTTGGGTTTGTCATTTTTCAGTGTTTTTCTTGTGATTTTTCATGCTTATTCATGTCTTAGACATATATCAAACATCATATATACATAACATAACCGAAATCTCTTAAACACATGCAAAATATTCTAGAGAGAGAATTTTAAAAGTTTTCGGTGGGTTCACCTTTCACCACTGTTTTCTCTTTCTTTTTTGCTCTAAAACCCTTCTTCTCTTCTGATTTTCTTCCTTCCTTAGCTTCTCAGTTCCTCCCTCTTTTGATCTCTTTCGTATGAAGCAAAGCATGCTTTGCATGCCTTGCTTTTAAAGAGAGAACCGACCTCTCTCTCTCTTTCTGGTTCGTAGCCCTACACTAGGCCTCCCATCTCATCAATTTTACTTTTCTCTTTTCAGCTTTCTCTTTGATTTTTGCAAGATATTTTTGTATATATATACATATAATATAACACACACACTAACACATGGAGACAAACACACACCACAACCGACACACACACACACTGCACTGTTCACACACACTTTTAGATATTTTTACATATATATTTTTAATTTAATTATATATATACATGCATACATATTAGGTCACATATATATTTATACATACATGATACACCTTCCATGTAAATGCAATGGTGCATTTTAATATTCATTTTGTAATTAAAATAATTATTTCATATATTTAATTAATTAATAATTTAATTAATTAATTATTCTTTTGAGTATAAAACTCTTCACATAAATTTCCATAATCTCGTAATACGTGCCATATGACCAGGTATCCCGGTTGGGATATTACAGACTTTGTCGAGTCTGAGGGACATGCCACACTGTTTAGTTTGTGTGTACAGCCTACACTGTTGAGCGGAGTTATTGAGGCACAATTACATGACACTGAGGCATAGCAGATTAGAGCACGAGTTACTAGTCCTGAGGGCTTTGAGGGATGGACAGTTCATTATGACCTTAGCCTGAGGTATATGGGTAGAATTTTCATTCCAGAGTCCCTTAGGGCTGATGTTCTTAGAGATTTTCATCATTCACATCTAGCAGTGCACCTAGAAGGCACTAAGATGTATCATGATTTACGCCGCCAGTATTGGTGGACGGGGATGAAGGGAGATGTTGTATGGTTTGTGTCAAGATGTCTCATATGCCAGTAAGTTATGGCTGAGCACCAGAGGCCTGGGGGTTTATTACAGTCTTTGCCAGTAGCCGAGTGGAAAGTGGGAGTTTGTTACTATAGATTTTGTGATAAGTCTTCCGAGGTCACCTA
Source organism: Nyssa sinensis (assembly GCA_008638375.1). Lineage (NCBI taxonomy): Eukaryota > Viridiplantae > Streptophyta > Magnoliopsida > Cornales > Nyssaceae > Nyssa > Nyssa sinensis. The sequence continues at coordinate 31,575,699 of CM018032.1, forward strand.
GAGGTCACGATGCAGTTTGGGTTATTATGGACAGGTTGACGAAATCTGCACATTTCCTCCCAATTAAAGTGACTGATTCAGCGGATGTCCTCAGTAGGTTGTATACCCGAGAGATAGTACGACTACATGGGATTCCTGTTTTCATTGTTTTAAACCGAGATCCACGTTTCACTGTACGGTTTTGGTAGAGTCTTCAGACAGCTTTAGGGACTCAACTACTGTTTAGTACTGCTTCCTATTCTCAGACTGATAGTCAGTCAGAGCGTACTATCCAGATACTTGAGGATATGCTTACAGTGTGTTATGGATTTCAGGGGTAGTTGGGAAGGTCACCTTGCTCTAGTAGAGTTTTCCTACAACAACAGCTATCAGCCTAGCATTGAGATGGAACCTTTTGAGGCGTTGTATGGCAAGCCGTGTCGTTCACCGATATGTTGGACCGAGGCAGGGGAAACAGCTGCTTTCGAGCCTGACATAGTCCGTGAGATCATGGAGAAGATACAACTGATTCAACAACGTCTGTTGACAACACAGAGCTTCCAAAAGAGTTATGCAGATAGAAGGCGACAACCTCTATCATTTGATGTTGGGGGACATGTGTTCCTCAAGGTAGCCCCATTATGGGGATTGAGGAGATTTGGGCGTAGCGAAAAACTATCACCATGGTTTATAGGGACATTTGAGATCCTAGAGAAAGTTGGCAAGGTGGCCTATAAGTTGGCTTTACTGCCACAGTTATCTGGGTTCATGATGTCTTCCACGTATCGATGTTGAGAAAGTATGAGCTTGACCCTTCACATGTGCTAGATTGGGTTGATCTTGTAGTGGAGGGTGATGTTTCTTATGATGAGAGGCCTTTAAAGATATTGGACTCAAGGGACCAGTTTTTACAAGGCAAGACCATCTCTTTGGTCAAGGTTCTTTGGAGCCATCATGGGGTCGAGGAGGCCACTTGGGAACGTGAGGCTAAAGTCCGTGCTAGGTATCCAGAGTTGTTTATTCATAGAGGTACATTTCTAAATTTTAGAATGAAATTTCTTTAAGGGGGAAAGGATGTAGAGATCTGAAAAATCAGGGTAAGTTTTTCGTTTTTGCCGGTAGGGCACTATTTATACCCTGTTTGCCGGTAAGGCACTACTGATGCATCATTTAGGCATAAGTCATGTTTATAAGAATATTTAGAGTATGACATAGAAGATAGATATGCTTAGAATGTCAAAATACACCTCTTGTAAAACTTTAAGTCTATTTGGAGACAGTTTCAAAAATGGACCATAAGGGCATCCCAAGTGGACCCGGCCACAGGCGAAAATAATTTTTTTTGAAAAATATCATTTAAAATAATTTTAAGAACTTTGGATAAAAACAAAATATCGAATTGAGGCATTTCGGGACAGGTTGTAGTGTAAAGGGGTCCCGAACTCATTAAGGGCAAAATAGTCTTTTTGCTCCTTAGCCCTTTTACTATAAATAGACCCTTTAGTTTGAAAAAAAAAAAAAAAACACAGAAATGGTCTGAGAATACAGCAGCAACTCGTGCATGGAGAGAAAAATGAAGGAGACCTAGGATTTTGCAACTTTCCAACCTTCAAAACTCGTCTTTAGGCTTAGGATTTTCACAAGACTTCTTTCTAGGAAGTTGTTCCCCACATCAAGGGCTACATTCTCAATGATTGGTTCGCTGCATAGTGAACACAACTCCCTAGGGTTGAGAAAAACCCTTTTAGGTATGATATTTTGCTAAGTAAGGAATAGGGTTAAGTTTATGAGTGTTTTATAAGTTGATTGAATGATTTATATGTTTATTTGCTGTTAGAAAGTCACTTAGGATGTAGTTGCTTTGAAAACCTAGAGTTGGTTGTTTATTTACTTGTGTGTTCTTTGTATTCTTTGGGAATTTGGTAAAGTGATAAATATGAACCATGACTATATGTATAATTCATTGTATTCTAACTTATGTTCATGTCAACAAAATAATGAACATGTAACTTGCATATATGTATGATTCATTATATTGTGGCTTATGCTCATGTAAATAGACCTTGTGTTTTGGAAGATATGGTTGTTTAATACATTGATACTTTGTGTAATTATGTGTTCTTTGAGAATTGGTAATATAGTGAACATGTAACATGAGCACGTGTTTAAATTGCTTATATATAGCATATGTTCATGTGGAAGAAGTTGTGTGGTTTAAAAGTTAGAATTTACTTTATAGATGATGCATGATTTAAGGTGTATACCAAGTATTTGATAAAATACCTCATTGAGATTGCATAGAAAAATCAAGGCATATTAGCATGGTGTGAACCTTTGGAAACATAGTGTGGGTTGAGCACATTGGTACTATGCATTATGAGGGTGTAGATCCTATGGTGAAAAACCCAAAATTGCTCATTGGTACTCGTAGGCCAACGGGGACATACTATGAAGTGAGACATACGAGTGGTACTTGCATGCCAACGAGGATGAACTGTGAAGCGAGACATGGGTGTGATATAGAGTTGCATGTGTGTGTGTCATGCATGTTGACATTGCATAGCATTGAGGGATTGGAGGGTTATAGATTCTAAATGTACACTTGCACATGCCACACCTTAAACTTTGTTCCTTGCATTAGCATTATGTCATACCAGCAGTTGAGCTGACCACTCGTGGGATATCATAGTTTAGATGAGGCTCCCAGTACTTGAGACTTGATGAAGTCTTAAAAGAAGGAGGGAAAGGAAATTTGAAAGATATTTGGCCCTTGGGGCATAATTTTGTATGTATGGGCATAAGCCCAAAAGACTTGTGTTTTAATTTGGAAGAATGGTGAACTATAGGCCTTGGGCCATTTTGAAATGTAAGGGTTTAAACCCAAATGATATGTATGATATATTTATTTAATGAGCATCATATGTATATGTTGAAAACATTAGATGTACGTTTAATTTTAATGAACTTGTGGCCATCAAGTGAGGATGGAATGTGCAATGCTTGTATACATGAATGGTTGTAAAATATTAGGTGGATAATGCTTAGAAAACAAAGGAGATTATGTCAAAATTTTGTGAAATTAAAAGAGAAATTAGGTGTGCAAAACACCACATAAATAGGTGAAAAAAAGTGCCAAAAAGGGGGGGTTAAAAACCTTGAAGAAATGGACTAAAATGGGGAAAACGTAGCCTTCAAAACTTTAGAAAACAGAGAAAATTGGTTACTGGACGAAAAAATTTAGTCGCAGCCAGCTACAGTGAAAATGCAAAAAACAGCCCAGGACAGCCCAACCCTTGACCAGGCCCTGCCGTGCGCGCATGCCGTGTGTAATATCCCGACCCGGGATACCGGGTCATATGACACGTATTACGAGAATTTACAAAAAATAATTGATTAATTTAATTATTAATTAATTAAAGTAAAGAAATGTTATATATATATATATATATATATTTATATATTAATTAAATAATATATATATGTAAAAAGTGAAGTATACATGTATGTATATGGAAACATGTATGTATGCATGTAGATGGATAAAAGTAGGAAGTGTGAACAGTGTGTGAATGTGTGTGTGTGTGTCGGCTGGTGTGTGTGTGTGTGTGTCTTGTATATATGTGTATATGTATATATATGTATATATTATACGTATAAATATCTTGGAAAATTTAATGCAAATAAGAAAAGAGAAAAAGCAAAATTGATGAGAAGTGAGGGCTAGTGTAGGGCTACAATTAGAAAGAAGAGAGAGAGAGGTCGGTTATCCTTGCTTTAAAAACCAAAACATGCAAAGCATGTTGTTCTCTCATGAAAGAAACCAAAAGAGGAAGAACTAAGGAGAAGAGAAGAAGAGTTTTAGAGCAAGAAAGAAAGAGAAATCAGTGGTGAAAGGTGAACCCACCAAAACCTTTGAAATTCTCTCTCTAGAAATTCTCTATGTATAAACTGATTTAAAGCTTTCATTTTATATATATGATGTTTAGAACACATTTTAATCATAACGAGCATGAAATTTAAGCTTAAAAACACCTAAGATCACAAGACCCATAAGCTACGGCCATGGATGGACCTTGCTCAAGCAGGTCTGAATCCATGGTGATTAAATCATGTTTGGGTTATTGGAACCTCAACTAGACTCCAAGGGTGTTTTAAAAACCTACACCCGCGACCATGAAGCTAAGAAATGGACCCCATATGGTGACTTGCAGGTTACGGGTTTGGAAACCAAACCCCTAAACTCTATGTTAAATCCATTTTCACGAATGGGGAATGAAACCTCATGAATAGAGGATCAAAACAAGCCAAATTCCATGAAAAACCATCAAGAAATAAGCGTTAACCATGGAGTTACAGTTCTGGTTATCATGGCTTAAACCGAGTGTTTAAGCCATATTCGAAGCCTCAAATTAATGCCAAGTTGGTCGTTTGTACATTCGGAACATTTTGCAATCAAAATAGTAAGGATCCATGGATCCAAACTGCACGAAATAGAAAGAAATGGAAAACGAGAATTAGGGTTACAGGGAGGTCTCGTGGGGAAGAAGAAGACGGGTCAACTCGGCCTTTAAATGTGGCTGAGTCAACTCGGACAAGTGGCATCCTCTGGGCTTGCCACCGAATTAATTAGACGATGCCGTTTTGAGCCATGTTTTAAAATAAAACATTAGGGCTGACGTCATCATGACGTCAGCATAACGCAATGAACCGTGTAAACCGAACCGGTTCACTTAAAAAGGGACTGAACCAACTGGTTCAGACCAGAATTTTTGGTATTTAGAAATTGACCCCCACCTGTTTTATGAAATTGTACTATGGCCCAACTAATGAGAAGTTTATGCAATTAAGCCCCTGAAAAATAATTAAATAATTAAATAATTAGTTTAATTATTTAATAAATAAGGTAAAATTACTATTTTACCCTTGGGTCATAGATAGAGCAAATGAAGTCCAAATTAAGCCTATGAATAGTGTATTTTTACTATTTTGGATATTCTGAGACTAATGGTAGGGTCCGTTTTACGAGATGGGGCCCAAAAAAATAAATACACAAAGGGGTAAATGACCAAAATACCCCTTGACCAAAAATTAACAAGTTATTAGTGTATTCTTACTATCTCGGACCTTCTGAGTCCAATGGTGAGGTCCACGACACGAGACGGAGTCCCGAAAAATAAAGACACGTAAAGGGGTAAAAAGACCAAAATACCCCTGGTACCCCTAAAGTCGAAATGAGATCAGCGAAGGTCTAAATTGACTTTCCTTGACATCCCGGACTCAATAATGGAGTCCGAATTACGAAACGAAGTACAGAAAAATATGACACTTAAAACGGTAAATGACCATTTTGTCCTTTTACACATAACAGTCCGAATTAAATGTTAGGAAAGCCTAAACCGACTTTCTTCGACGCTCCGGACTCAATGGTAGTGTCTATTCGACCAAAAGAAATGTCTAAAATAAAAAGACATAAAATTTGATGAATAGCATCTGTCAGATGACTATAAATTAGAGTAATGCCAAAGTACTAATACTAAGGCAAGTACGAGAAATGAAATACGAAAGGACACGACACGTAAACATGTCAAATATATAACTTTAAATTAAAGTTAATAGAACTCCCAGAAGAGTATAAATTGAAATAAATTCAATTTCTAACACATTAAATTATGTCATAGGTTACAAGTACGAGTTAAATTAAGTACCTATGAAATTGTGAAATCGTTTTAGGATCTAATACGATTTAAGCATAAGTTAAGGAATATCGAGATGATATTACAATGAATGTGAAGTTGATGAGGTGTTTATGAATTGTTCTTAGGAACTACAAGGAAAGTGGGAAAGCGCATTTTTAGCACTAACCCTAAAGAATCAAGGTGAGTAACCCTGTGTTTGAATTGGAGATTTAACTCCATGGATTTGAAAAAGTTTAAAGTTCAAAGATGTGAAGTATTTGAAGTTTCAAATTCAGTATTTACATGATGCAGCTTTTAAATTGTACTGTTTTATAACTCTATATGACATGCTCAGTGATTGGTATTTATCATAGTTTTCTTAAAACATATTTCAGCATGTCTAAAGTTTTAAATGCCAAATTATGTTAAATATCCTGAATTTGATAGTTACAAGTATTTGAAGTCCTATTGTAGAAATTATACATTTCATGTTTTAAATATTCATGAAAGTATTTATTGAAGAAGTTATGTGATAAATGTTTTACAAGATAAACGGTACTAAGTACCACCCCCTATGAAGGTTGAAATCCTTTGGGATTCAACAGTAAATGCCCGGTAGCAGGATCTAATCCCCCAGGCAAATGAGATCGGCAGTATTGGTAGTAAAATGGGAGTCTGGTTCGAAACAGATTCCACCTAATTAAAGAGAAAAGATAACAAAGTGATTTTGGAAATGAAAGCAGGTTTTACCCTCATTTTCAAATACATATTGATGTGATTTAAAGTTTATATACTTTATCTGATGAAGTACGAGTTTTGCTTGGATACCTTAAATGTTTCCAAGTTATTTGAAATGCATATGTTTGAGTTATATACTCTATTTTACGAAGTACGAGCTTAGCTTGAATACTTTAAATGTTTCAAAGCTATTTATTTGAAATGCATATGTTCCGAGTTATACACTCCATTTGACAAGTATAAGTATAGCTTGAATACTTAAAATGTTTCAAAGCTATTTGTTTTAAGAATGCATGTACTTTGTATTCTAAATTGTATAAGCAATTGGCAGTGAATGTTTTACAACTCTTATGTACTAAAAACCACTGCTAATTGAAAACCCCATGACGAACACTAGAATTGCTCACAAGCTTAGATTAGCTTACCCGGACTTTGTTGGGACCCCCCCTTTCAGGTGATGCAGCAAACAGGGTCTTAAGGACAACGACGATGAGTCTAGCTGTTTTTGGAAGGATATGTTTAAGTAGTTCTTTTGAAGAACCTATGAACATTAGTAGTATGTTTTGTATTAATAGACAGAGTAAGAATATGTAATAGGCCCTCAAGGAACCAAATATGTATTGTATTGATGTATGAAGTTTTTAAGTTTCTTTATACTCTGAATGTGTAACCATGTATGCTATGTATGGAACAGCAGTATCGGACGGATGTGCATAATTTAAAAATGAGAAAAGAAAAGAAAAAAGTTTTTCACGCTTCCGCAATCATGTGTAGCACATCTATTCGATACCGCTGCAGATGCGAGCCTTGTCTCGGGGCCTTCGGGTCTCGGGGCGGCGGTCGCGATCCTGGTAATCCGCACAGGGTGGGTTTCGGGTCGTGACACCGTGCGCACCCCGCTCGCCTGCTGCTGCCCCTGTACAACATGTTGCCATGTCCTTGACACCCAGCCTGACAGCCCCTTGACACCACCCCTTGGCCACCTTTTTGAGCCATGTTTGGCCACCCTTTTGAGCTATGTTTAGGCACCCTTTTAAGCCATGTTTGGCCAATCCTTAGGCCATGATTGGCCACCATTTTGGGCCATATTTGGCTACTCTTTTGGGTCATGTTTGGCCACTCTTATGGGCTATGTTTGGCCACTTACTTGGACCAATTTTTGATAAACCTTTTAACCTATTCTTGGCCTATATCTTAGGGTCTTTGGGGCTCAATCGGACCATTGTTCCAAGGTATACTTAGAGGGATTTTGTGGGCTGTTTTGGAAGCCATTTTTTTGACATGATTTAAACCATTTTGAATATTAATTGGGAGGGATGTTTGAGTGACATTGGGAGACCATTTTGGTTAAGTCAAATAGCAAATCTTCATTTCTAATTTTGGGGAAATATGGGGGAATGAATGCATAATCAACTGAATCCATTTAAATACTTTTTGTTTATTTTTCTCAATTTATTTCACTCACTCCCCAGGTTGGTGAAAATTCGGGGTGTGACAGGAGGTTTATCAAAATTCTTTTGGCACTTGTCCATACATGAACTAAAGTAGGATGTAAAAGAATGTTTAGCTTAACACCCTATTCTTAACTAGACCATCAACCACATAACCAAAAGTCAACCCAACCTAGGATGGGTTAGTAATAACTAAAAGGCTGAGTGACCAAAATATCACTAACCTAAACCGTGAGGAAAATTACTACATTAAATAAAATGAATTATTATTTATTAAGTATTTAATAGTTAATGAAAATTAAGAAAAATAGGAAATAAATACTTAAAAATATGGTAGAAAATAGAAGAAAAATGCAAATAATATTAAAAAAAATTATGTGACCTACACATGGCACAAAGAGTTAAACACACACACACCAAAGCGTGTAAATGTGTGTAAAATGCATAGAAAATAATTAAGAATAATTAGAGAAAAATAAAGAAAATAGGAAGAAATTATTAAAAAAAAATTAATTAAAAATAATTTTAAATGTTCGTGTGCCTAGAACATGATTTGGACAGCTGAAATGCACACACCAAGGTGTATTAGTGTGTGTACATGTGCATATATATATATATATATATATTATATAATGCTTTAAAATAAAAAATTAAAAAATGGGAAATGAGCAATTGAAGGGAAAGCTGTAGAAGGAAACACATGGGTAGTCACCCTATAGTTGCAATAATTGTAGAATTGTAACCCTAGCCCACTATAGCCACCTTCCTTAACCAATCGTGGGATTTTCCTTCACCTTGAAGCTTGAAGCTCCCTATATAGGCACAAACCACATCACTGACGGAAGCCTATCGAAATTGGAGTGAATGAGTGAAAGATTTGCATGGGATTGAAGGTTTAAATGAGTGATAGAACAAAAGAGAGAAAGAAAAGAAAGAAATGAGAAAAATAAGGAAATTTAAAGAGGCTTTTGAAATCAGGTTAGGATCAGTTCTTTCTTGATATTTTATATTTATGTGATGATTTGTATGCATGTTAACTAAATTTTAGTGGCCCTAAGCCTTCATAGTGATAGAAGTAATGAAAGACCGCCATTGACAGACCTGTAAGGCATACCCAAAAATCAGTTAGAACCAAACCTATATACAAGTATTACAAACTAATCTACATATAAAATGGTTCACAAATACGTAAAGAACAAGTAAAAAGGGTCTCGTAATCCTTAAGAACCAACAAAAAATTGAAGGTGACCAAATTTAGAACCCTAAGAAAACAAGCACTAAGATTTCTTTAAGGAACGGAAAAATAACCCTTATAGTCTCACGATCACAACAAGCCAAACCCATAGAGTTTGGTTAGGAAATGGCCATGAACGAACCTTCGAACCAATCATTGTATAGGTGATCGAATCATCATTTTTAACCATTCTCGAAGTTCTAAACATGTATAAAACATTAAGATAAACTAAAAGGAGGTTATTAGAATAAAAAAAATGAAACAAGAATCAAGAAAATGTAAGAAATCAAGCACTAAAATTTTTTGAAGAAGCTACTACAATAAACCCTAATAAAGGAAAATGATGAAAAGTAGTTAGGTCGGATTTTGGGTTCGTGTCTTGACCACTTGTAAATGGATTCATCGTTTTGTTTAATGAGAGATTGACGTCACCCTGACGTCATGCTGACGTGCTAAACTACCTGGACCGGTTGGTTCCTGGCCTAATGGGATCGGTCCATTTGTCGTCTAACTAAATCGGACGGTACATTTAAAGAATTTTTCATTAATTATGAACTAAACCCCAACAGTTTATATAATTACATGGTAGGCCAAAATTAATAAAATCTAATTTAAAAATATCCCTCTAAATTAGAAAATTAAAAAATTAAAATAGTAAATTCTAAAATTACAAATAAGCCCTAATTCTCGGGTAAATTATAAAAATACTCCTAGAAGTGTTAAAATGACCATTTTGCCCCTAAACAAATGCAAAAATAACATTTACGTCCCTAAAAATTAAATATAGCATAATTAATGCTACATATGACCATTTAGAAAAGCCTAGCCTGAGGTTTTTTAGTGCTCTGGACCCAATGACGGAGTCTATTTTAGCAAACGGATTTTCTAAATGTATAAACAAAGACTAATGGGCACCATTTTTGAAACTTTGTAGTTTAAATTAAACATTCAAACAAATACCAAAAATTACGAAACATCATACTTGAATTTTTATATCTGTTCTTGACTCAATGGTGGAATCTGTTTCACCAAATTAAATTCTCAAAGTATTGTTCCTTTAAAAATGCATTATAAATTTAATACTTTACGGGTATTAATCACTGCCATAGGATCCATATAGGCCATTGATGATGAAGAATGGAAAAAATGACTGAGCGGAGGAAACGAAATACTGCAAAGAAACTTGATGTAATTTGTTGAAACCTCTTCATTTATAGGACTTCAATTGTTCATAAGGAAAAGATGAAAATGAGAGGATTGACCAAGCACAGTATGAGAAATAAGAAAGCATAGGAGACAGTTTTCTAATGATAGAGTCAGTCCAAGATCAAGAGTGTGAGAGTAGCTACCAGAAAAACCAGAACAAAGAATAGATAACTGAACTAAAGGCAAAGGTGAGTAACCCTAACCCGTGAAATGGAGACTTTTCCATTCAAATACAAGTTCCTTACAATTTTATGATATAAATGCAATTCTCTACAGTTTAATAATGTCACATACAGTTCTTTTACAATTATCAAATTTTTTGATCACATGCAACATTTCTTCGAATGTTTTTTTTACATGATACAGATAGCTTATGAAATGTTTTGCAAGCATATTTTAGCATGAAATTTATATGCCATATAATATTGAAAGTTCATAGCACATAGTCATGCCCGGTTGAGGGGTTAAGCCAATCTTATGACATAGTCATGCCCGGTTAGGGGGTTAAGCCAATCTGACCGTATAAGCCCAGAGCTCTAAATTACATCTAGTCACACAGGTGACTACCCATAGGTCCTGCGAGACAAAGATAATAAATGGTTGACATATATTATTTCATCACTCAAAGTTTACATCGATAGCTTTATGTTACCATGATTTATCTTGCAAAAAGGATCTACCATGAGAACTTACGCATTTTACTACATGTTTTACCTAAAATATACATATGATTTATTAATTCCATTAGCTTTCATTACAAGCTTCTTTTTAACTGTTATCCGTGAAATTTATAAGATTTTCAAAAAGGGATTTTCTCTAAAAACGCACGACATGGAACTTGTGTTACGCATGAACTTTTCATAAAACTCACAAGAATTTTATCTTGCATATTTCAAGTGATAACTCCGGTAGCACTACTTAAGGAAATGGGATGGAATTAAGAAAGACGACGACTTTGGCTAGCTTAGAGTTTTGTAGTAGAATGCCAAAGGAATTTTTGGGCTGTAATTTTTATGCTCTGTCATGTTTCATTTTTCATTACTATGTATAATTGTGAATGCCTGAATTTTGTTACCAGTTAAGAAGCCTGGGGTTAGACACATCATCAGTGCGTTAAATAGAGTTAGTGTATTGGCAAAATGTGTAACTGGCCAATCATTATCCTTAATCTTCATAAGGTAGATTCTGAGATTTGACAATTTTATAAGGATATCATTAAGGAATGTATTCCAATGAACACTATGAGTGAACATCACAATGGCAAAGATCTTACAAATTATTATTTGCAAAGTGGTGTGAACAATTTTGTAATTGATATAGGTTGGGTGAATATGGAAGTATTATTTGGTTCAAAGGAGCCAACACAAGTAAAGTTTAAGAAGAAGCCGAACTTCAAGAAGGATGAAAATGAAAATTGGTGGTTTCCTTATGTGAAGAAGAACTTGGTACAAGCTCACATGAATACGTTGTTCAAGCATAAGAAGATTTTTCCCAAGATTTATACATCAAAAGAAATGACCAAGAAGATTGTTTCAATTGAAGGACTTGGAGTTGAGGATGGATATTCGTAGTGTTGTTTTGGTCACCCAAAAAATGGAAACATTTGGGAAACATTTTGGAAACATAGTGTAAACAATGAAAACAATTAACATGAGTAAAAACACTTTAGAAACATAAAGGAAAATATATGAATGTGCAAATATAAATAATATAATTAATTAATTATAAATATTTTAGGAAACATGTCCATCTACACAAATTACTGAGGCAAAATTGAAAAAAAAAATGTAAATACAAATTAGTTATTAATACTAAATAACTCTTTATTAATTAAAAAATAGTATAAAAAATTAGAGCTAATTTTTTTATATAATATGAAATTATTATATATTTCAAAGTATATCTCCTTTTGTTTTCTGCCCTTCTCGAGCTGTTAATGAAATTTTTAGTTTTCCTATAAAAAAATTATATATTTTAAAATATATAAAATTATTATAAAATACAATGCCATAACATAATAGATATATACTATGTAATATCCACGAATTAGATAATTTGACACAAGTTACATATAAAATAAAAAGTAAAACAAATAGTGATTTAAACCTATTATAATTAGTAACTTAGTATTAAAATAGTTGTTTCTCTACACTTTATTTCTCCTACTACTTTTCTATTATTTTAGGAAAAATAATAGAAATATCTTATTGTAATTTTGAGTCTTAATCCTTGAAAAATAAATGGATATTATCTTTTACTAACTTCTAGAATTATTGTTGATACAAAAGAAATGTTTTCTTTGATTCGGTATAGTTCCATTAGTTTCGGTATGTTTTTAGGGAAACAACTTTGTTTCCATGGAAACATGTGAATTTCGATATTTCACTAGTGTTTTGTTTCAGTTCCCTGAGAAATGGAAACGTTTCAGCCGTTTCGATGAAAAAGAAATGAAATTTTGATCCTTGCCTAGAAGGTCAATAAGAAAAAGAAAAAGAGGAGAGTGAAGGTAAAGGCAAAAGAGAGAAATGCAAGGGAGTGGAGTTGAGTTGTGAGTGAATCTAGTTAAGTGTAATAGTATTTTTGAGTAAAGAAATAAAAGTTTATCTACATATCTCCTCCTCTATTAGTATCCCTAAATGCCTTATATGAGTTTATCCTCCATCTCCAACTAAGTGGCATCAGAGCAAAGCCAACAAATTGACGTTAAAGCTTCCATTGATTAATTTCCAACAATCCTTCAACAAATTGATGATTTTTAATGCTTATTGACAAGAGTTGAAATTGTCCTACAAGTTTCAAAGAAAAGAAAAAGAAAAGGCTCAATGACATGAGTGCAAACAATCTTAAAATTCTCAAAAAAAAAAAAAAAAAAAATCATAGCAACTCTCCATAATGCATGAGCCTAAACTATATATTCCTTCCTCTGGTCTGCATGAACTTAAACTGTGAACATCGCAAAACTGAAAAAACAAAAAAAAAAAAAAACTAACTAAAACAAAAAGAAAATGAAAGGGGAAAGAAGAGAAAAATATCATCTTAATTCCTCAAACTATATCACGGTTTGATCCCTTTGGGGTACGTAGTTTGCTCGGGGGCTTATTCCAAGTTTAGTCAACCATTTCCAATGGTATAATTTGTTTGAAGATACTCTACTAGTCTGTAAGTGGTTCGTGGGAAGAACTCGGTCAATTAAGAAAAGGCTCTGAATATTGTCAAACATGGCGTTGAATGAAGACCCGAATGTTTAATGAAATGAGGACACACAATCTGAAATCGAGACTGGAGTTTCTAGCTGATCCGTAAGGTCTAAAATAGAGAAATAATTGTCTAATAAATGGAAGAAGACTCAAGGTCTGAAATCGAGACTTGAATGCGTCCTAATTGTAACCCATGCAATTAGGATTAACGTTTAAGAAATGACTGAAAAATAAAATAATATAAAACAAAGAAAAGAGAAATTAAGGAGACTAACGGCTATTGCAAATTTTTTTTTTTTTTGGTGCTTTGTGGATATCAATTATAATTTTGCACCTCATGATATGGAAGCTTCCTGTGAAACTATGTCATACACAACTTAGGGGGAAAATTATTGTGCAACCCAGAAGGTTATAGCCCAAATAATGCAACGAAAGTCGTGTAAGGTGTGGCTTGGATGAAGATGGTCATGATAGCTCATTTTTTCACTTTAGCTCCTTGCTCATGACCATATACATTTATATATTATGTACACATGCATATATTTATATTTGGTCATGCTTTGGACACCCATATAACAACAAACGTAAACTTGTTTTGTTTTGGCATCCATGCATGCATGACAAGAGGGGAATAAATGAAAACGCATCAATTAAAATCGAGACCTGGATTATTTTTTGGTGCGTTTGAGGTCGGGATTTGGTGCGTTTGAGACCTGGGTTGTTCTGTTTTCTACTCTCTTTTTTCCTTCTCCTCGACATAGTAGGCATCTTTATTCCATTTTTTTTTTAATAATTAAGCTTTTATTACGCACTCAAACGGGGAAAGGAAAATAACTCAGAAAAAAACAAATCAAGTGGCAAAACAAAAAGCCACAAGCCCTGATACCTTAGCTAAAAATAATACAAATTCTTCATCTAAATTTTTTCGTCAACAAAAGAATACAAATTATGTCCTAAAAATATACAACTTTAATTTTTTAATTTTTATTTTTTTCAAAATAAAAAGGACAATAAACTTTGCATACAATAAATAAATAAAATTAATTCAAACAAAAAATACCAAAGCTAAGTAGCACATTCACCCCCTCCTTTATAAGTATCTGGAAAAAAGGTTGTTATGTTCTGAACATAAATTTGGTTAGAGTCACGGACGGGGCTCGATCTTTCAAAGTATATGGCAATGAAATAAGATTTTTGACTTGAATGATGCCTTTTGAATTGAATCATATTTTTTTTATTAGAATGTTGTGTTAAAGCAAAAGGAAAAGTAAAACGTAAGCACACATAAATTAATTTCAAACATTCAAAAGTCTTAAATGTGAAAAATCCAACCATTCAAGTAAGCGCATTTCTACGTAATCAATGGAGATATTCTTCCGTGAGTATAAATTTATCACGTGACGATATATTTTTTTAATAATATTTTATTATATATATTATGTCTCACACATTACTAAAAGGGCAGAATCAGAAGAAAAAAATAAATTTAAGGTGGGACTAGAAAATTTCTGAAATTTATTTTTAGAAAAGATCTTGAGATGGGCCAAGATTTTGGAGTAAAAATAAGTGAAATAATGAGTAAATATTAGATTAGATAAAAATTTTGAAAGATAAACTATAATTTTGAGTGAAAATAAAATAATAATAATAATGAGTAATGATTGAATTGCAACTATATTTTGAAGATGACTAATATAAAAATAGCATAAATTTTGAAGGAGAGTTGGAAACCCGTCAAGCCCTTTATGTGACTCAGGCCTTGATTATCACGTCACCCATGTGAATGTGAATACCAATCCCACCCAAGAAGTTCCCCAATGGAGCGCCCCGGGGGGGAGAGAGACATCCTCCAAATGGTTTTTGATATTTTCACTTGCTCAAATTCTTTTAATTTCTTTACGACACTACCCAGCCATCAACATTCAAAACTCTTCTATCAAGCAAAAACATAAAAATAAAAAATGAAGAGGTCCAGTCACACCGGCCAGTTCATAGATTAATTATAAATACCCCCTCTTTCGCATTTATTCTCCACGCACCCATCTTTACTTGCCAAACAAGATGAGATCCTTAAATATTGTTTTAGCAGTTATAGCGGTAGGTTTTCTTCTGAGTATCAAACCCCATGAAGCTACTACTAGAGTCCTAAATGGCGATGCAGCAATGTGGATGAAAAATGAAAAACTTCTGTTACAGTCTCTCCAAAGGGTTCAGATCCCCCCTTCTGCGCCAAATCCAACCATCCCTGGCCCTAAAACAAGTTCGATCAACGTGAAGGGCTTTTCGGGTGATGTTATGCTGCCGCCAACTCCTCCTCATGCACACCCATAGTTCATGGCTACTACTCATAAATAAACACCACAATACTTCAGATACACAAAATGTAGCTACTACGTAAAATAAAACACAGCTGCAAACGTAGTTGTAGTGGTAGAAAACCAAACACTACAAGATTGTATTTTCTTCCATTCTTTATCCATAGTGGTAGAAAAATAAATAATAAGGTGTAGCTGTTGCTGTTGGTGTATACTGTATATTCATGAAAGAAAAATAAAAGGAATAAGTGAATCGTAAGCTTTCACTACATTTTGTTATTTCTCCTTTTGTATGCTTGTTTAGAAATGCACGCTGGCCACAAACATCAAATGCGGCTACCCACTAAAAACCAAACGAAGTTTTATGGCTTTGCTCCCCTTTCTTCATTAGCCGTTGGGGTGTATTTCGAATACTCATGAAATAAGGTTAACAAAGAAAAGAAAAGAAATGGATACTTGGTCCTTAATTTGATTGTCACATATTTTTAATTTTTGCTTTTCAAATATTTAGGTTCTACTAGTTCACGGATTTAGAGAAGAAAACTTAAAAAAATGAAGAAAAAAAAAAAGAATTTCTCTTATATTTTCTCCTTTTTAAATTAGTTTAGAATTTTATAAATCATAAAAAATAATTTGAAAAAAAAGGAAGGAAAACTATGCATGTATAAACTAAAATATATAAGTTCTGTCCACTTCGTCCAAATTTTTGTTTAGCAATTTTTGGTATCACTACAAGAAAACATATTTTTGGCAATGCACAGTTTTAGCAACGCACAGAAAAAAAAAAAAAATATTATCTCAAATAAAAAAATAATCGCTACAAGTAGTGCCCTCGTAGGGAGATCACCCTCACCCCGTCTCTTTCTATTCTATCCTAAGAAGTCTATACTTGTAACCAACTAGATAGTCATCCTCCGTGGAGAGGCCACTCGAAGATGGCTCAGGACGACTGCTTTTATCTTACTATGGGCTGATGATAGAAGACCATGGGAGTTTTCTTAAAGAATGCTTCTCCTTCTTGTTTTTATAAATTAAGGATCTTTATTAAACAATACATGCATAATTATATTAACCTTTTAATGGATCAAAATTAATCATGTAATTTTATGAAAGTAAACATGTAAGCATAAAATTAAAATTATCTTTCATGGCCAACTAAAATTCTTGACAACAGGTTATGTACTTCTATTGGTCTTCTTGATAGTTTCCATCATCTAACTCTTTCTTTAGAAATAAAATAAATACATAAAAAACCTATACCCACATACGTGAGCTTACATTTAATCAAAAATTAAAAATTAATAGGCTAGCGAAACCAATGGAGCTTGCCCATTCGCGAGATAAATTTTCAAGTTTATTGCCTTTTACAATTGCCTCAAAGCTAATTAAATTAAATACATCACCTAATGGCCAGTCATGAGAGATAGGATACATCCATTCACATAAATGAACTATTCAAATATGAGAAATAAAATTTAATAAAACATTTAAGCATGTCAATAATCATATACATCATCTATGTATATTTTAGAGTGTACTAAGATTTAATTCATGTATCCAATAACTCGTACAGGTCAAGTCTCACTTAACCTATAATTTTAAGTCCAATATATTTGAGTATGAAATACCCATGGATATCACACACCCATTATAATATAAAAAGATGAATATATTAAATAATTGATCTCTTACCCAAATAATTTAATCAATTTAGATATCTAATATCTAATTAAAATAATAATTTATATTACTGTCAAGATTGTTTATTCATGAGTATCATATATCCATAATATAAATAATGGATATATAAAATAAAATTGAGTCATTGGGTATCATACACTCAAATAGTTAAAAAATAATAATTTTTAGTAAAATATATAATATTATATATTATATATTATATATTTATATATATAAAGCTTAGCCGTCTCTTATATATAATATGTTATATCTATATATGGTTATCTAATACCCATATATATAAACTGTATTATATAATATTAAATATCCTTTAATACACACAAATATATTGCCATGCGCCTAATAAGAATGGACATTAAGGTCACCTTCGCCGGAGCCAGGAAATGGCAACCGCTTGGCGGCGGCACCAGTGGCGACTATGACTGAATCGGCAATCCAGAACCCTTCCTTGCCGTTCATCTCAACAGCCTCCTTCTCAATTTTTTTTCTTTTTTGGTTTCTTTGTTGCCGCTTACCATTAGCAGTGAGATAAAAAAAAAAAAAAAAAAACCTTTTTTTTTCCTTGTTGCCGCTTCCCATTAGCGGTGAGAGAAAAAAAACTTTTTTTTGTTTTTGTTTTTGTTTCTAAATTTTAATATGTTCTCTTGAGAGCTTGTTGATCATTCTATCAGTATGGGTATCTCATATGCATCAAGAATTAAATTTAGTTATCAAGATTCTCAAACAAGGATCAAATCTTTATATCAAATAAATTGTACCACAAAATTTCATTCTAAAATAACCATTAATTTTAATTGGGATTCATGAATATGTTTAAAACAAGTAAATATAACCTTCAAAATCGATGGATTCATGTAAAGTTATTCTGATACCAATTGTTAGGTTCGTAATCACGCGAAAGCGATTTCAAAAAATCTATTTGAATCTTTTTCTTTATATGAATCATACAATCTTGAAAACAGGGCTCAGAATTACATTGTTCTTGATATTCTTGATTGTTGAAGAAGACTTCTTGAAAAGATTGATGCAATTTTTCTTCTCTTTCTCCTCTAGGTCACATCCTCTTTTCCCTTAGGCAAACCGTATCGTACGAGAGTGAATTGTCTCTTATTTTTGTCTAATACAAAAACTTATGATAAACGGCTCCCTACATATCATATATGTAGAGCTTAATTCAAAAGAAGGGATATAGTGAATCCCATTAAGTTAGTTTCCAATTAATCAATTAAATCTTAATTATCTCATAATTAAATTAATTGACTAATTAATTTCAATTAAATCCACTATATAATTGAAATTGCACTCTAACTTAATAGAATAGAGTAAACACATGCACTGTACTTTTGCAATTGACCCCTCTACATGGATACTAATAATCCGAGATTGCATATTATACTGTCAAATTAATTTTTTAATTATTTTAAGAACCTAATTCAATAATTATTAATCCCTTGCAATTAGTCATCATTTCAATAAACAATTTACTGAAAAGGCTGGATCCGAATTTCAGTGATTAATCTATTGAATTAACACAAAGGTGATATCCATCCCTCTAATATATAGAGTGTAGATTCCATCTTGAGAATATGTGTTTTCACAGTCTAAATAATGATTTTTCAAGATACCGAGATATTGATCTAAAAGAACTCACTCATTGGTAACTCAAAGTTATCACTATTCAGAACTTAAGTTTACTATCTTCTCAGGATTAAGAGCTTACTGCAAATAATGAATAAGAAACTTATTAAAGGAGACAGTTCCAAATAGTGCATTTCTTATAGTGGTCCAGTTCAGTGTATTCCCAATACACCAATACAATAACCTAGAGTTCACTATTCTGATGGTTGAGATAAATCACCTTATCACATAAAGGCTAACTGTATTATAGCTTTATAAATAAGATGTCTACTCTTATCAATAGGCACAAACAATTCTAAAATTGCCTATATAAACAGTTCATATCTCCTGTGTATAAATTTCATTTATACACATGACCGCTCCTTATGACAATTTAAGGACTAATCATCTCATGATATAAAACAACACCCAAACATATGGTAATATAAAACTCAATAATAAATCAAATCTATTAAATAATAATAAAATATTTTGGATATGAGGGCACACATCCTACATCTTTCTCTTTCCCTTTCTCTCTCTCTTTACTCTCACTGGTGACTAGTTCTTTATCTCCTTTTCACTGGTAACACATCTCGACGAACAAATTACCACCGGCGATTGCTCCCCAACTCGGACCACCAACCATTTCTCCATCATTCTCTCTCCAAAATGCAGTGGCACCGTCCTTCTTTATCTCAATTTGTATATCTTGTTGGCAACTAACGATGAAGCACAGTAACCGACGATATCCTCTAGCCATCTCTCCCTCTCTCTCTCTCAATCTCTCACTGTATCAAGTATTAAGTCACTTTAATTTATGTTTAATCTTGTAATTTTTTAGGGTTTTTATGTATTTGTGTACTCTATGAAGTCCTATTTAATCTTGTGTGTGTATGTGTATTCATATATTTTGACCCAAGAAGGGAATGTATAACTTTTTAGTTTCATACTGTTGAAAGCTAAAATCTTGATCGATTTTCTTGAGCCTTTCTTTTTCTGCTGTTATAGGAAAATCAATACTTTAGATATTGGTAATTTATATATTGATAGTAGTTTTGTCTCTATGATATTAACTAGAAAAGAACTAAGGATTTGGACATCTTGATGATAAATTAACTATGTAAAGCTTTTCATTTTAGATGGATCCTTCCTTTGTTGGTCTTTTTTTTTCTTTTTTGATCATTTTCCTAAATTTTTGCTACTATTATGATGCATTACTAGGTAAACTTCAATCTTTAATTTTAAGGTATTCTATATCAACCTGTTGCACTTAAATATGTTCATTCAGTACGATTTTTTTGTTTACAACAAATGTGGCTTACCTCATTGCAAAATCGATTTAAGTCTTTCTATGTTGCTAAAACTTTTGTAATGGGGAATGTCTTTCAGGTAGAAATTATATTTTAATGTGTTAATAAAGGAATTTTTCTTTCTATTCTGAATGTGTTTTATTTTTTTCATTTTGTGGTGTGTTACTAGAAGCACATACTTGTAGTTATAGTTTGGAATGATTTAATTAAAGTGGTAATGCACGATCATTTTCATTACAACTAATATAGCCTTAAAGAGATTAGTTTCTATTTCATTTCATATGATCTCTTATGTTCAATATATATGTAGTGTTGTTTTGGTTTATCATGTGCATAACATCTTGCATATATCCATCATGCACGATTACGCTTGGCTGCAAGAGAGTAGCATATTAGTTTAGTGGGCTGTTGGCCCTTACTATGTGTTTGGAGTCTTTGAATTCTCAAATGGTCCTCGTATTTTTACATGACTATTTAGGGACTTGTGCTCCCCACTTTTGTGTTGTTGGAGCTCCTTCGACATAGAAATTTGTGTTGAAATAATCTTTAAATCCTATTTCTTTATAAAGTTAAAGTATTAACATAATAAATAGCACATTGAAATTGAAGATCCTTACACAGTTCTAGTTAATAATCCATGTATTTATTTTCAAAGTAAAAATGTGTATATTTGGAAGAATAAAACCATGAAAGAGAAAAGAAACTGTGGTGAATTTTTTTTTCTCAGTAGTTAGATCAAGATGATCCCTTACTTCTTGTAATGCTAATTTTTTTATTAGTCAAAATTAGGGTGATAGCAGAACAATTTATGTTGAATCATTAATTATACCTTTGTAAATAAACAATTACGTTACCGAATATGTAATTTCATTCATGTAAACTTAGCCCCGTTCGGGAGTCATTTTCAGCACTCGTGAATCTTGTTGCCTAATTAAGAGCGATTGGGCTCGTGGGTATGAAAATTAATTCTTGAATTTCCTAGAGTAGGATAGTTTGAGAGTACATAAATCAATATTATAGGCAGTAACGAATGCTTGATTCTAATGGATGAAAATTTTGGCACAGTCTTCTGTTGTTCTTTAGGTACATATTTAGGCGTGGTAACGTCTATCTTGTGTACTTGGAGAACCGTGGAGAGATGCTACCAAAATTTTCTCAGAGTGGAATCGAGCATTTGAGTTGCTAGTTGCTAATTGCAATTTAGATTGTACATTCCTGAATGGAATAAAACCACCTTACCCTTTAGAGAGAAGTTAGGATTCAGGTTTCATATTTATAATGAGTAACGTGTTTGACTTGTGCTAAGAAGATGAAAATAGATAAGAGTTAGATGGACTTGAAGAGCAGACATTTGGCCGAGTACGTGAAAGGGATTAAGGATTTCATTGAGTTTGCTCGTGTATCAGTGGATGGGAGCAATAGGATAAAATGTCCATGTAGGAGGTGTAATAATAAGGATTATATGTACATAGATAAGGCTAGAGTGCACCTACTCAAGTATGGCATAGACAAGATGTATAGGTGTTGAAAATTTCACGGGGAACAACGTGAAGTACGAGTGGTAAGTGAGGATGAAGATGATGACGAGGATAATGAATTGGGTGAAAATGTCAGATTTGGTTATGATAGACTACAAGAAATGCTGGCAGACATATAGGGGGTGTCACGACCCGAAACCCACCCTAAGCGGATCACCGGATCGCGATCGCCGCCCCGAGACCCGAGGGCCCCGAGACAAGGCTCGCATATGCAACGGTATCGAATAGACGTGCGACATGCGTATTGCGGAAGCGTGAAAAACTTTTTCTTTTTCTTTTCTCATTTTTTAATTACGCACATCCGTCCGATACTGCCGCTCCATACATAGCATACATGGTTACACATTCAGAGTATAACTAAAACTTAAAAACTTATAACATTAATACAATACATGTTCAGTTGCCCTGAGGGCTTAATACATATTCTTACATTATCTACTAATACAAAATGTACTACTAGAGTTCATAGGTTTCTGAAGAGAAACTACTTAAACTTATCTTCCCAAAATCAGTAGATTCATCATCAACGTCCTCAAGTCAAGACTGCTGCTAATTACCTGAAAGGGGGGTCCGAACAAAGTCCGGGTAAGCTAATCTAAGCTTGTGAGCAATTCCAGCATTCGTCATGGGGTTTTCAATTAGCAGTGGTTTAGTACATAAGAGTTTGTAAAATAATCACCGCCAATTGTTCGTATACTTTGAATACAGAATATATGCATTCCTTAAATCATGTAGCTTTGAAACATTTAAAGTATTTAAGCTAAACTCATACTTGTCAAATAGAGTATATAACTCAAAACATATGCATTTCGTAAAACAATAGCTTGGAAACAATTAAAGTATTCAAGCTATACTTATACTTCGTCAAATAGAGTATATAACTCAAAACATATGCATTTCGTAAAACAATAGCTTGGAAACAATTAAAGTATTCAAGCTATACTTATACATGTGAACTTTTAAAACATATTCCATATCATGTATTTCTTAAATAGAGTATATAAAACTCAACATATGCATATTGAAAATGAGAGTAAAAAAACTTGCTTCCATTTTCAAATCATTTGTCGTCTTATCACTTCCATTAGTGGAATCCGTTTCGAACCGGACTCCCATATTACTTATCAATAGAGATATCTCATGCCTGGGGGATTAGATCCTGCTACCTGGCATTTTACAGGGCAATTGGGTTCCGTACAACCCAAAATCCTGCCTATTTTACAGGGCAACTGAAAACTCAGAATCCTGTCTAAGTGCTTATGCACCATTCATCTTATAAAACATTTATCATGTGACTTGTCTCATAGATACTTTTCATAAATTCGTAATAAACATTCGTATACTTGAAATAAGCAAATTCAGAATATTTAACAATAATTGCATTTTAACTAGACATGCTGAAAAGTATTTGAAGGAATAACTGTTGCAGAAACCAATCACTAAGCATGTCACAATGGGGTTATAAAATAGAACAATTAAAAACTGAATCATGTAAATACTGAATTTGAAATTTCAAATGCTTCATATCTTTAAACTTAAAACCTTGTCAAATTCATGGAGTTAAATCTCCAATTCAAACACAGGGTTACTCACCTTGATTCTTTAGGGTTAGTGCTAAAAATGCGCTTTCCCACTTTCCTGGTAGTTCCTAAGAACAATTCATAAACATCTCATCAACTTCACATTCATTGTAATATCATTTCGATATTCCTTAACTTATGCTTAAATCGTATTTGATCCTACAATGATTTCATAAATTCATATGTACTTAACGTAACTCGTATTCTTAACCTATGACACAATTTAATGTGTTTAGAAATTGAATCTACTTCAATTTATACTCTTCTGGAAGTTCCATTAACTTTAATTTAAAGTTATTTATTTGACGTGTTTACGTGTCGTGTCTTTTCGTATTTCGTTTCTTGTACTTGCCTTAGTAATAGTACTTTGGCATCATTTCAATTCATAGTCATCTAACAGATGCTATTCATCAAATTTTATGTCTTTTTATTTTAGACATTTCTTTAGGTCGAATAGACTCTACCATTGAGTCCGGAGTGTCGAAGAAAGTCAGTTTAGGCTTTCCAATCATTTAGTTCGGACTGTTATATGTAAAAGGACAAAATGGTCATTTTATCGTTTTACGTGTCATATCTTTCTGTACTTCGTTTCGTAATTTGGACTCCATTTTTGAGTCCGGGATGTCAAAGAAAGTTAATTTAGACCTTCTCTGATTTCATTTTAGCTTTAGGGGTACCAGGGGTATTTTGGTCATTTTACCCCTTTACGTGTCTTTATTTTTCGGGACCCCGTCTCGTGTCGTGGACCTCACCATTGGACTCAGAAGGTCCGAGATAGTAAGAGTACACTAATAATTTGTTAATTTTGGTCAAGGGGTATTTTGGTCATTTAGCCCCTTACGTGTATTTATTTTCCGGGCTTCGTCTCGTAAAACGGACCCTACCATTGATCTCAGAATGTCCAAAATAGTAAAAATACACTATTCATATGCTTAATTTGGACTTCGTTTACTCTATTTATGACCCAAGGGCAAAATAGTCATTTTACTTTATTTATTAAATAATTAAATTAATTATTTAATTATTTAATTATTTTTCCAGGGGTCTAAATGCATAAAAACTTCATAATTTGGGCAACAGTAGAATTTCTTTAAACAATTGGGGTCAATCCATAAATAGATAAAGTGTTGGTTTATTTTATTTTTAATTAATTAAATAAACCAAAGGGTTCGGTCCAATTTAAAATGAACCAATCCGGTTCAGTTATAAACCAATCGGTTATCCGGTTTATTTCCATGTGGCTGACGTCATGATGACGTCAGCCCTAGATCTCATTTAAATTTAACCGACAATACAAAACGACGTCGTTGGATTTAATCGGTGGCAAGCCCAGAGGCTGCCACCTGTCCGAGTCAACTCGGCCATTTTAAACCGAGTTAACTCATCGTCATCTTCTTCATTTCGCCCCTACGTTGCCCTAATTTGCAGGTTTTCTTTTCCTTCTATTTCGTGACATTTCAACCAATCTTTCTTCACTGTTTCTAACCTAATCCATTTCTGGTACGTTGGTTTAAAGTTTGACATTCATTTTAGGCCTTAAAACCTCGTCATATGTTCGGTTTAGAACGAGATAATCCAAACTGTAAGTTGTTCGTAAATGCTCATTTCTGAGCTAAAACCCTTGGGGTTTGATTCTTTGTGTTCCTTTTCTCATGGAGTTTCATTTCCCATTTAGAAAAATGGGTTTAAACGTCAGTTTGAGAGGTTGGGATTTTGAACCCGCACCTGCAACTCTATTTTTGGAGGGCTTCCTTTGAGCTTTGTGATCGCGTATATAGGTTTTTAGTACCCTCATAGCCTCATATCGAAGTCTTGACAAGCCAAAAATGGTTTGGTTGCCATGGGTTCAGACCTGCTTCAAGCAAGGTCCTCCCATGGCGGTTCTTCTGGGTTTCATGTTTTTGGGGGTTTTTAACACTCTATTTCATGCTTGACATACTCATATACATATATTTAACATCATACTTGCATATCAAACTTAAAACAGTCCCTATAATGCTCAATTTTCTAGAGAGAGAAAAATACAAGAATTTGAAACTTTACCTTTTTACAGTGTTTTCTCTCTTGTTCTGCTTCCAACTCTCTCTCTATTCTCCTTACTTCTTCTTCTTTTGGTTTTCTTCGTGAGAGATCAACATGCTTTGCATGTTTTGGCTTTTAAAAACAAGGTAGCCGACCTCTCTCTTTCTTCACTTTCTCTCTCTATCTCTACACGTTTGCAGCCCTCATTCTTGACCTTATCATCCCATCTTACACTTCATTAATTCTGCTTTTTCTCTATTCAGCTTTCTCTTCAATTTTTGCAAGATATTTCATATATATATACATATAATATAATACACACACTTATATGTGAAGAAACACACACTAGCCGACACACACACACACACCTCTTCACACTTACTTTTAGATATTTTCACTTATATATATTTAATTTAATCATATACATACATGCATACTTACATGCTTCCATATACATACATGCATACATACATATATATATATAATAGTTTATTATATTTTATACTTTATACTTTATACAATGTATCTAGGTATATATATATACATAATATATACACATATACCCACTTGTCCACTTATACATGCCTTTATACACTTGATAGCATACACACATAATACACATAATGTGTGTATATGTGTGTTCATGTAAAAATCAATTTTAATAATAAATTTTATTCTCATATAATAAATTAATTAATTATTTAATTAATTAATCCTTTTTAATGTAAAATTTCTACATAATTTTCGTTGCTTCGTAAGGCGTGCCATATGACCCGGTATCCCGGGTCGGGATATTACAAGGGGTGCACCTGCAAGCCACGGTCTAGGTCCTAGAAGTGATACTAAAGAATTAGAAACATTTTTGGATCCCTTGTTGAGGGAAGCAAATCAACCGTTATATCCAAGTTGTGAAAAGTATTCGACACTTGATTTTCTTGTCAAGCTCCTTCATATTAAGACCATCAATCGATGGACAAACAAGTCTTTTAGTATGGCCGTTAAATTGTTTAAATCAGCACTACCTATAGGGGAGGCCCTTCCAAAATTACTTTATGAGGTGAAAGGACAGTTGAGGGACTTGGGCCTTGGATATATCCCTATTCATGCTTGCAAGAGTGATTGCATGTTATTTTGGAAAGAGGCTGAAGGATGTGTTGAGTGTACAATGTGCCATGAACCTAAGTACAAGGTGAATAATTAATAGTGTATAACAAGGTGACGTTCAGAGCTGAATCTAATGATCAATATACAACATATACGTTATGTTAACGAAGGGTACAGACACCCTTTACGGTATACAATAGATGAATATAACTATTTGAAACCAATACTACTCAAGTCTCTATCCTTCTTATACTAGTGCAACAACAATCCTCTACAAGTCCAGTACCCGTTATTCCTATGAACAACAGGGGTGAGCCATAACGCTCAATAGGGTTTCCCAAAACACAAAAGCAAGCAGCGTGCAAAAACTAATGCAAGTCCAATGAGGACAATTCCTAATGTCCAGCATGGAATCCCAAGCACACAACAAAATTATTTACCAAATCACAATCATAGACATGACAGTCAAGAAAATAGGACAACACTCCACGTGGTACAATAGTAGTGATAGGGTATACAATATACATCGAAGATAAATAATATCAACATATACAAGCCTCATGAAGAACCTCATTTTCTAGTTCAAATCAATCAAAACAATAATATCCAATATAGATCGATGACATAGCCAGTCAATAACGTATAATTAGTTCACAATTATATAGACAAGAGGTGTAATCCACAACATAACAAGTCCAAGTAAAGTCTACTATACTTATTAATACAGTCCATACAATGTCATGATGCTCAATGCAAGAATGTAAACATATATGATTTAAACTACAATCCGAATCTCAACCTCATCTCTCTCAATCTATAGTTCAATAACCTAATGGCCCCCAAAAAAGCCTGATGCTTCTTGGGCTCCTAATCCGATGGTAATAGACCACCACCCGCAAGGGTTTACAGTTCGTAACCGAAGGGAGACACAATCCCCGTCACAAGATAATCCCAGTTTCTATTCATGATCTCATCATATACCATTCATCTATTCCATCAATCCATCTATACCACTCAGGTGTGCTCAAACAATACCATAGAGGTCCGCAATAAAATCAACATCAGTTGCCATGCAATGTAATGCATGATATCTTAATGTACAAGAATACACAACCATAGTAGATTATAATAATAGTAAGCACCGGAATAATAATGACAAGCTCATCATAACATCACACAAGATTCAAGCATCAGAATAGTAATGATAGTCATATCATAAGGATCAAATGACAAGTATGCAATACCAATCGATCATGATGCAATCCTAGTCCCAATCATCACTCGATTATAAAGAGACACTACTTGTGTTTGTCACAATGTACATTAGATACCTCACACACTCTAGGTTCAACTCTCGAGACCAGCTCGATTCTTAACATTAAAGTTTCGTAGTGATTATTTAAGTTCTCTTAGGTTAATTGTAGCATTAGCTTACGCACCAAGTGTCCGTTGTCCCAAACGGATATAAAAAATGTGTTCTCAGGCCTCAAAAACCCTAAGAAGGCCATATTGTAATGTTTCTAAGTCATTTGAATACCTTTTAAACCCATAAGAGTATTTTTAAAATTTTATCGGACAAGTTTCAGGTCTATCGAGTCACCGTCTCAGAAAACTGACCTTTGAATCAGATCCAGAAGGTCAAAAAATCCTAAGGACGCTCTCATTGTATTTTATTAACTATTTTAAATATATGTTCCATGCTTAGGGGCATAATAATAATTTTGCATATTCATGGGAGACCAACCCCGTGTCCTCAATCCGTTAATCCGGTACCATATTTGAATTCCTGGTGTCAAAAAATATTGGGAACGCCTCTTTCGAATTTTAATTATGCTTTTAATTGTTCAAGCTAGGCCTAAGGGGTTAATTTTCATTTACCAATTTAGGTGAAACCATCACTGGGTCCTAATTTTTCTCAATCTGATGTCATATTTAAATTTTGGGCATCCAAGAACATTGGACTAGATCTTTTTGGATTTTAATTTGCCTATGAATTACTCAATTTGTCATCGGGGGCATTTTTATAATTTTATATATTTATGTGGGACAACCGCGGGTTCCCGAATGTCTAAACTGACCCCGATATTGAATCTGAAATGCCCAAAAATCTTAAAAATGCCTCTTCTCGCATTTTCATTGGCTTTATTTTTAATTTTATAAACAAATGACTTTTTTTCGTTATTTTCTTACAAATGTTCACAACGTTGTGATTAATCAAATTAATTCAGCCCTTTATAATTTTCCAAATTCCAATTTCTTAACCTTGTGGCCAATCAGTCCGAATTTCATTAAATTGCCAAATTCAAGAGTAAGGTTATCCATATTCCTGATTTGGTCCCCCAAACAATAGACAAGCCATAGCTTGTTGCCAACAGCCCCAAGTCCTAAAGTAGTTGAAAAACAACCCGCTTGACCGGTCAACTCGCCAGAGTTGATCGCCGTAGGCGAGTCGCCGATCACCTTCTCTAGTGAAACTCACTAGAAACCAAAATTTTCTAAGTTTTTTTCTCACATTTTTTGTAATATCCTGACCCGGAATATGGCACTTATATCGAGGTAGACCCGAGATATGGCACTTATACTGAGGTAGACCCGGGATACGACACGTAAACTAAGGCAAGTCGACTGAATAATGTAATATGAGTGGTTTGCTTAGTATACTTGGTGTCAGGCAATACCCAAGCACCTTAGGACCTAACATCGTAATGCGTGCGTACATGCATTTCCATGCACAACCATATTTCACGAACATGTAGTGTACCTAAAATGAGTGTATGCACGCACTATTATAAATGAATTTATATGCATGAGTATGGATATATTTTATGTATAAAATATGTATTTATATGTGTATAAATAATACATATAGTATAATGTATAGTATGTATGTATGTATAGATAGTGTATAGTGTATATTTATGTATACTATATAAATAGAAAATAAAAAAGGTAAAAGTGAAAGGAAAGGGGGGCTGCATGTATGCTATCACTGTGTGTGTGTGTGTGTGTAATTGTGTGTGAGGTGTATGGATGAGAGGAAGGCAGCAGGGCTGCCAACCTTGAGGAGGCAAGTGGGGTGCAAATATATATATATATATATGTATAGCATGTGTGGTACGTGGATGGTAAGGGATCAAGGGGTGGTTCTCTGCAATCAAGGAAGGCTGCACAGAGAGAGAGAGAGAGAGAGAGAGAAAGTGAGGCGGTTTGTGGGTGTTGAATATATATATATATATATATATATATATGCATACGTTGAGTTGATGAGGTTAGAAAGGAAAAAGGAAGAAACTGGGGAGTCAGAAAGGGTTCAGAGACTGAGTTAAGAAGGAGAAAAACAGTGAAAAAAGGTGAGAAAATGCCTAAACCCGTATTTCTCTCTCTCTAAAATAACTTGCATATGTGTAAGTAAAATCGACTCTTTTAAGTGTATATGATGTTTAAACTATATTTAGACCTGTTCAAGCATCAAATTAGAGCTTAAAAACGCTTGAAAACACCAAACCCATGAACAAACCGCCATTGAAGGCCTTGCTCAAGTAGATCTGAACTGACTTCTACCAAACCAGTTATGGCTTATCAAGACTTCTAATAGAGACCAAGAGGGTTTTAAAAACCCTAATACGCGACCCCAAAGCTCAAGAACTGACCTTCAAAGGTTGAGTTGCAAGTACGGGTTTCAAAACCGAACCTCACAAACTCACAATTAAACCTACCTTTGTTAATGAAATATGAAACCCCATGATGAATGGATGATAACAGAACAAACCCAATGAAGATTAAGCCAAAGATGAACATTTACAATCGACTTATAGGTCGGATTATCAAAACTGAAACCGAGCTAACGAGTTCGATTTAAACTCTAAAATGAATGCCAAGATGATCCTTATGATGTCAGAAACGTTTTAGAATCGAAACAGTGGAGATTGGGTGAACCAAAATCCATGAAATAGAAGAAAAAGGAACCAGAAAATTAGGGCAACCGTCGTGGTCGAAGTGGGGAAGGTGACAGTGAGTCAACTCAGTTTTTAAAACCCAGGTTGAGTCGACTCGGACACGTGGCAGCATCTGGGCGTGTCACCGAATAATTGGAACGACGACGTTTTGTTTCAGTTTTAGGTTAATATATTTAGGGCTGACATCATCATGACTTCATCACTATGCATTGAACCGTGTGGACCGGACCGGTTCACTTAAATCCTAACCGAGCCAATCGGTTCAGACTGAAACTTATGAAAATTAGATTTTTGACCCCAACTGTTTTACTGATTTATACTGTGGCCTAATTTTTGGAAAATTTATGCGATTAGACCCCTGAAAAAATAATTAAATTAATTATTTAATAAATAAAGTAAAATTACTATTTTGCCTCTAGGTCATAAATAAAGCAAATGAAGTCCAAACGAGGCAAATGAATAGTCAATTTTTATTATTTCGACCATTCCGGACTCAACCGTGGAGTCTGATTTGTGAAAAGAGGTCTCAAAAAGTGAGAACCCGTAAAAGTATAGAATGACCATTTTACCCTTTTAGTAATGATGTCCAAATTAAACATATGAATAGTGTATTTTAACTATCTCAGACATTCTAAGACCAATGGTGAGGTCTGTTTAGCAAGAAGTGGTCCTAAAAAATAAAAATACCCGTAAAAGTGCAAAATGACCATTTTGCCCTTTTTAGTATAGAAGTCCGAATTGAATTCTGTGAAAGCCTAAATCGACTTTGTTCGACGTTCCAGATTTAATAGTAGAGTCTATTTAAGTAAAAGGGAAACCAATAGTAAAGAGGCATAAAATTTGATGAATAGCATAATGATAAAAGGTAAACTGAGATATACTATCTATTGATGAATAGGGATTTCAAAGAGGAAGGAACAATGACTTGACTTTATTGTGAAAGAACGGAAAGGGTTTAAGAGGTAAGTAATCTCTAATCTCTGTACATGTTACATTCCCAGCCATGTCAATAGTCTTTCTTATATTATTAATTGTACTCAATACATATCAGAACGTTTATCAAGTCCACATTGATATTGCTTTATCTTGTGGAAAGTATTTATTGACTGTTGTATATCTTGATCATGATTTCTGTATGCTCTGTACATAGGCCTCAAGGGGCAAGATCTGAGCAGCCCAGTTTATATTGGCCTGTTAAGGCAACAGTTTCATTTCGCTGCTGAGATAGTGTTATTGCATTTACTGTTCATTGGATTTAGCATAATCTTAATATATTATATTGTAGCCGGATTTGTGCTCAGTCACAAACTCCATCTGATGCTTACTAGACCTACGGGTCGAGAAAACAGAATAAAAAGTGGTATTTAAAATGGTAGCTAAAGTGGGATTTGCGAGGCGAGTACTGAACCGACGGGTTAGTGCTTGGCTGAGAGATCGAGGAAAAAGAGAATAAAATGAATTAAGGGGTATGTCAGGCCCCAAGTTAAAGTGCATCCACATTGTTTTTATCAGTATCTCTTATTGATTATCATAGCTTGATCATGTTATACCATTATGAATGATCATGAGATTTCATAGCTTTTTGAGTGCATATGATTATATTTGAGACAGCTCATAACTGTAGCTTGTATGATTATATTATCAGACAGGTTTTATTGCTTTATCATTTGAGTTTCTATCATTTGATATTGAGTTCTATATTCATTGACTGGCTAACACATCTGCATTTATCCTAGTTCTTTTATGGGTAATGCTTTCTATATTCATGTACACATGACAGAGCAAATGAGAATTACTTATTGAGCTTTAGTTAGCTCACCCCAAACTTACCACCCCTTTCAGGAAAGGAAGCTGTAAAAGAGCAGTAGCAGTAACAGTAGTAGTCAGCTAGATAGCAGTGGACATTTCTTTTGAAGTTGTAAGTGTAATACTTAGTACAGACAGCCTTATAGCTCTCCTATGTTATCCACGTCTTGGGGATGAACAGTTGTATTAAGAAATTTTATATTCCGCATTTTGTAAACATTGTATATATATCACATGCAGCTTTGAATTAATTAATTCCGCATTTTAGTTGTTGCATGTTAGTAGCATTGATTGTGTTGCAAGTTGAGACCCTTGGTTCAACAAGCAGCGTCGGATCGGGTGCGCGACACAAGATCCGCATAGGGTGGGGTCTCGGGTCGTGACATTTTCTTCTCGATTTTTCATTTCCCTTTCATCCCAAATACTCCTAACAAGTTTTTAAACCCCTTTAGGATCATTTTCAAGCCTCAAAACACCCCACATCACGATCGAACCTTACTGGTTCAGTTTTTTGATGAATCTGGTTTGCCCTCTTTTCTCTATACCCCGGCCACTATCTTAGTTGATTCTTTTTCCTTTTCAATCTTGGTGGATTCTTGAGACATAAACAAGTCTGACAGAAACCTCTAATCAAGCCAAAACCTCGTCATTCGAGATCGAGATTGGGTCTCCCCACTAGTTCCACCAGCAGTACACACACACACACACACACATCTACATATATACATATATATACATTCGAATGGACTGTGAATAAGTTAAACTTCCTTGAAGTCCCTACCTATTGTTGTTGTGGTTTAGAGAGAGAAACCCGAGGAGAGAGAGAGAGAGTGTGTGATATCCCAACCTTGGATACGACACATATATCGAGGTAGGTTGTCTGAATAGTGTAATCTGAGCTGTTCAAGCTCTATATCATGGTATTTGATGGAACTGTGCGATTGTGGAATGTGAATGGTTTGTTTAAGTATACCCAATGCCGAGAAACACCAAGCACCACAGGACATAGTATCAAAATACATGCATGCACGTATTTCCATACATATGAACGTTTGCGTGCATGTATAGTTTAACTAAAATCAGTGCATGCATGCACTGTTAGAAATGGGTTTATATGCACGTATATAGATATAATTACATGTATAAAATGTGTACTTTATGTGTATGTATACATGTAGGATAGCATAAAATACATATACATGAGTGTATATATATATATGAATTAAATATATATATATAAAAGAAAAAGTAAAGGGGAGGGGGACAACATGTATATCAAGTGACCAGTGGTGTGTCACTCTGTGTGTGTGTGTGTGTGTTTGAGTGTGTTGGGGAACAATACCAAGGTTGCTGACCTTGGTGCAAGTGGGGTGAATATATATATATATATATATATATATATATTGTATAAATCATACATGAATGGTGGGCATTGAATGGGCGGTTCACAGCAGTCAAGACTGACTGCAAGAGAGAGAGAGAGAGAGAAAGAGGCAGTGGCATATGTTTATATATATATATATATATATCTGTGTGTGTGTGTGTGTGTACATATGTGAGTTGAGAGAAATAGAAGGAAAACAAAAAGAAGAGGAACTGAGAGCAATTGGAAGAGATAGAAGTTGATTCAGAAGTAAAAGCAAAGAGGTTCAGAAGGTTATTGAAAGCAAAACAAGAAACCCAGGTGAGTAGTTTAGGTTATGTTATTTAAATTTAAAGCATAAAAGCTTGATTTGATTTTAGGGTCTGATAAAGTATGAAAAATGGTAGAAATTGCAAGTTGAATCGACAAAAATGATCAAGGATTGAGTCAAAAATCATCAGTTGCAGGTTTTAGAGAATAATTGGAATTCTAGCATTTTATGTGTTAAACTTAAAATGGATAATGGGGAATGGTTGCTGTAACGTGTAAAAAGCAATTAGAAAAGAAATGGGGAGAAATAGTGAAGGAAACACCACAAATCCAACTCACCGAAAAATTGTGAGTTCGACTATAACTCATTATTTCGACATCCAACAAAAGATGAAACCCAATTTTGATAGGATATATGAAATCCTCGTATAATTAGGTATCGGACCATGTTAAAATTAGGCAAAAATATGATAAAAAAAATGGTGACCGTCGTCGAAAAAGACGACGGCACCCACCGGAACCCTACCGGCATATTATTGGAGAAGAACAAGACTATTTAGGGTTTGGGTTTAGGTTCGGGTTATGGGTCAGATTCGGGTCGGGACTTGACCGAAATAGAAACGGGTATATTAAAACGGCACAGTCTTGATTAAGTTAAAAGGTTTTTAAAATTGAATTGGGAGTGTTTGGTGACACGGATAAGATATTAAAATTGGGGCTGAAATAGGAATAGAGATATCCTATCCCTGTTCCGTAGATATCCACTGTTTGGCTATCCTTAGTTAGGATAGGATTTTCTAAAATTACAAATGAACCCAAAAGTTATGGAAATTATAATTAGATCCTCAACTTTTAGTTATTATGATTTGACCCACAGAATATAATATTAATTAAATATTAATTTAATTAATTAAAATAAAAATAAAAGGGAAATTACTAAATTGCCCCTAGGTCAAAAAATAGTCAAATAAACTCCGATTAAAATAAAAGAATAGTGAATTTTTATTATTTCGAGCATTCCGGACACAACCGTGGAGTCCAATTTATAAAAAGAGGTCTCGAGAAGTGAGAACTAGTAAAAGTGCAAAATGACCATTTTGCCCTTTTTAGTACAGAAGTCCAAATTGAGTTCCACGAAAGCCTAAACCGAATTTCTTCGACGTTTCGGACTCAATGGTAGAGTCTATTTTAGTAAAAGAGAAACTAATAGTAAAGAGGCATAAAATTTGATGAATAGCATAAATTATAAAAAGATAAACTGAGGTGTACTATCTACTGATGAATAGGGAATTCAAAGAGGAAGGAACAATGACTTGATTTTATTGTGAAAAAATGGAAATGGTTTTAGAGGTAAGTAAATGTCTGATCTCTACATGTGTTACATTTCCAGCCATGTCAACAGTTTTTCTTATACCATCTATTGTGCTCCGTACGTGCCAGAATAATTATTGAGTCCACATTGACATTGCTCTATCTTGTGGAAAGTGTTTATTGACTGTTATATATCTTGATCATGATTTTTGTACGCTCTATACATAGGCCTCAAGGGACAAGACTTTTTGATCTCAGCAGCCCAGCTTACATTGGCCTGTTAAGGCAACAGTTTCTTTTCGCTGCTGAGATAGTGTTATTGCATTTACTGTTTATGGGATTTAGCATGATCTCGATATATTATATTGTAGCCGGATTTGTGCTCAGTCACAAACTCCATTTGATGCTTACTAGACCTACGGGTCGAGAAAATGGAATCAAAAGTGGCAATTAAAATGGCAGCTAAAGTGGGATCTGTGAGGCGAGTACTAAACCGACGGGTTGGTGCTTAGCTGAGAGATCGAGGAAAAAAAGGGAATAAAATGAATCAAGGGGTATGTCGGGCCCCAAGTTAAAGTGCATCCACATTTGTTGTTATTAATATCTATTATTGATTTTCATAGCTTGATCATATTATTTTATTATGAATGATTATGAGATTTCACAGGTTTTTATTGAGAGTATACAATTTATGCTTGAGACAACTCATGATTGTAGCAGTATAATATTGTCAGTAGAACAGATTTCATTTCCTTCTCATTTGACTTCTATCAATTGATGTTGAGCTATATATTCATTGACTGGCTAGCATCTTTATATACACATGTACACATGGCAGAGTAAAGGAGTATTACTTACTGAGTTTTCATAGCTCATCAGATACTATAAAACATTTGACTACAGGCACAGATATCAATGACAGACCGTAGAGTCTGATAGCTAGGAGGTGGACATTTGCTTTTGAAGTTGCAATGTAATACTTAGTACAGACAGTCTTATAGCTCTCCCATGTCATCCACGTCTTGGGGATGAACAGTTGTATTAAGAAATTTTATATTCCGCATTTTGTAAACATTATATATATCACATGCAGCTTTTATTTACTTTCTTCCGCATTTTAGTTGTTGCATGTTAGTAGCATTGATTGTGTTGCAAGTTGAGACCCTTGGTTCGACAAGCAGCGTCGGATCAGGCGTCGCTACACGAGATCCGCATAGGGTGGGTCTTAGGTCGTGACAAAGAGAGAGAGCTCAACTTTGAGCTTCAATGGCTGCTAGCCTATAGTTCAATCTTTCACCTTTCCCTTCTTCTTCTTCTTCTTCTTGATTCAGTCCACTCTGTGTATCCCACACACACTCTCACATATTCACTATGCTTCCTCCCTTTCATGGTTTCACACAAACACACACACACTATGTATACCCTCAAATCTCTCTTTGATCCTCATATCAACCGCACACTCCCACACCCCTTCATCCACACACATAGACCCACACACATCCCAACCAAGAGGGAGAGAAATGGGAGAGGGAGAGAGAGATTTTAATTTTTTGAAAGAAAAGAGAGAGGGATGGTTTCGACTGATTGATAGGAGAAGGGTGGGTTATCTCTCACTTGTCACACCACACACACATTCTCCCATTAAAGCAATTATAAAAGTTGGTTGGCCAAATGTACAAACCCGAACACAAGCACTCCCAACATTGGATGCCTTCTTATCCACCCAGAAGAGGACATGTGTCCCAGCTTAGAAACACACACCAAGCTTCTCATAGAAGCATTCCACATTTTCTAATGTGCCACGTGGCTAGTTGGCCAAATATACGTGCACACGCACCCTAACATGAACTGTCTCAGAATTGCACAAAAATTAGTACCTTAGCTAATTTTGATGCTCTAATTCCAAATATGCCATTTGTTTCTCAAAATTCAATCATTTGAGTTTCCATACTTATCTACATCCTATTAATAACTATGTAGTCTCACGACTCACACTAGTCCCGAATAAATTGTTATAACCTCAATTCTGTCTTAAAATATCACACAAATGTTAAAATAATCAATTTTATAATTAGTTTAACAGATCATTAATGAATTCCTCATTTGACCTTCACAATTGATGAAAACCTAAATCTTTATATATCGAAAGCAATCAATTCTTAGAAATTGGAAATTATAAAGCATGAAGAGTAAAAGAAATTACAAACTGAAGTGATGATGGAGAAACCACCAAGGAAAACTATCCAAGGTGTAAAACTCCAAAGTCGGCCATGCTCATGGAAGAGTTCCACGATGAGTGAGATTGAATTACAATGCAATGAATAACCGAACTTATTACCTCAAGCTCTATTCTACTCATTCCCATCTTTAGTCTCCCTTGAATCCACAAGCTTCCTCCATAGTCAAAATCTTCATATAACTAGATGTTCCTCATGGTCTCGGAATCTTCCGATCGGGGCACTTCATAATTGTAACTCCACGCAACCTCAAACTCCTCTAATCGTTCAACAATGAATCCCCAAGGTTGAACTCGAAACTCTTCAATAGTGAATTAACATGGAATTGAGGCACTTTGAATTGCCTTCGATCATGTGATGTGATCTAAATCAATGAATGATTAGAGTAGAGATATGTATGATTTACAAGTATGAATATTCACTCATGAAAGCTCAAAGAACTCTCATGTGTATAGCTCTCACAATTTGAACTCTCTCTAACTCTATTCTCACTAAATTGAAACTCAATTTTCACGATTTTATATCAATGAGATCGGATTTTAAAAGAGGCTTGAAAACATAAAATTGTATATTTCACGTAGTGTTTGTAGACACGTTATTTTGAGACCCTTGATTCAATAAAGTTATTTTCCCTATTTTTGGTAAGTTGTTACAACTTGTCCCATATAGAGGTATTTTAGGAATTTTTCATTTTTTCCCATAAAGCGCATTTTCGTTATTTTGCCCAGAGAAAGCATTTTTAACATTTTGGCCATTTTATCCATGGAGGTCATTTTGCCTATAGAGGGTATTTTTTTCATTTTTTTCATAGAGGAAATTTTTGACATTTTGTTCATTTTGTCCATAAAAGATATTTTGGTCATTTCGTCCATAAAGGCCATTTTCATCATTTTGGTCATTTTTTCTATAGAGGACATTTTGTTCATTTCGCCTGTAGAGGGCATTTATTTCATTTTGCCTGTAAAGGGCATTTTTGGCATTTTGGTCATTTTATCCATAAAAGACATTTTGGTCATTTCAACCATAGAGGGTATTTTCGTCATTTTGCCCATAAAAGGCATTTTTGACATTTCGGTCATTTTGTTCATAGAGGACATTTTGGTCATTTCGCCAGTAGAGGGCATTTATGTCATTTTTCCTGTAGAGGGCATTTTTTACATTTTGGTCATTTTACCCATAAAGAGCATCTTGTCATTTTACTCATAGAGGAAATTTTTCACCTTTTGGCCATTGTCCAGAGAAGGCTTTTTTTCATTTTGCCCATAAAGGACATTTTGGTCATTTTGTCCATAGAGGACATTTTTCATTTTCGTCATTTTTGCTTATAGAAGTAAAAAGAAGGAAACGAAGTTACCACCTTTACAAACTGCTGAAAAGAAAAACTATCTACTAATTCTTCTATCGTCTCCCCGACAACGGCGCCAAAATTTGATTACGCCTAAAGAATAATGCCGTAGTTGTAGTGTAGTTTTGGGGTGTCGATTCCATAGGGAGACAAAATTAAAAGAATGATAAAAAAAATTTCTGAAACTAAAGAAAAATATTAAACGCTTCACGAGAAAATAAAAATATAAAAAGTGAATTAAAATGTAAATTAAAATTTAAACAAAGTGATTAACAGAAGAAAATACTCAAATTAACGAACAGTGGAGTGTCGGGAATCCCTTGCACATATTCGATATTTTAATTATTTTTAATTTATTGATAACTCAATTGAGAATTTAATTCCAAAAATCTCAATCAGAAGATATAGAATTATAAGCCAAAATTAAACTAAGTGTAACTCTTTTGAAAAATCATTCATCACTTTTAAATTTCATAAATTGTTATCCACATTGAAAGAACCCAACGATGACAATATACCCAGGGAGCAATATTGCAGCAAAGAATTAAATCAATATAAATAATTAATTGATCCAAACATAATCAAAGAATTCATCCATTCAATAGAAAAAGCCTAGCTGAATCTATAACGGAATAAACTCTGTAATTATTCGGCAACAATAAATTGAGAATGACTAAACAAAGAGTAACAAATAAAAGTTCCGTACGTGAATCAGAAATAAATTAAAAATACTATCTAGTGTGCAAGTTCATTCCTAGCACTACTTGAAAATTTAGTTACCCATATTGACGATGGACAACATAAATCTCACTGAAAAATAGTCTGCCATGAATTGTCCTCTGCGCAGCCGCACAAGCTTATCTGCATCTCCTTTTTTTTTCAGCTTCTGTTCATGTTTTCTTTTGAAAAACTTCACGCCGCACGCTAGGGCTAGCGCCCTTCATTTGGTCTGCGTCAACGCCTAGGCCCGTTTTGCATTTCTAATTCAGCCCACCACACGTCCACTTCAACGCCTCTTTCTTCAGCTCGCGCCGCACCGCACCAAATGAGCCTCAGGCTCATTCGTTCTTCAGCCCAGCGCCCACGTTTCTTGATTTCCTCCCTCAAAAACAGCCCTAGACCCCACCTTTTAAATCTCTATTTTGTCTTCCCAAATAAACAACGCCGCACCCCTCTTATCACACGGCCCCGCCACACCACTTTAGTGCCTGGGCCCCACTTTGACTTCTTAATCTTCATTTATTTTCTTTTAATTCTTCAACCATTCTAGACCCTTGCCAATAAATAATAAGTTAATTTCACCGTGGGTAACTGAAACAAATAATGAGTTTTTAACTGTTCAAGAATAAAATTCACAAAGACTATTTAATGTATTTATTTGAGATTCAAAATATTATAAAATGATGCTCAAATATATTCCACTGTGAATAAAAATTAAATTAAATAATATCAGTTATAACCCAACATTTCTATTCACATTTTAGCAATTTAATCTAATAATAGAGTATTTAGAGTGCACTTTCTCGCTCTCATCACTTGGTCAACTTGGTATTCGCTCAACATTTGCAAATGTTTCAATTTGGAAGGTCCTTGGTCAGAACTTACTCAGGGCACGAATGTTACACCTCCCAGCCCACTACCAATGTATGCAAGAAAAACAGTTTTTATGGCAGTTAGCAACAAGTGCTCTGGAAAATGCGCAAGTTCTGGAAGAATATAATTGACATTGACAAAAGGTAAAAGTACACCAGAATTAAAGAAAAATTCTCAGTCTTATTGATAATCCATAAAAAGTTACATCAAGCTTAGAATGCCTACACAAAAGCAAGGTATAGAAGCAAAAAAGAAACCTATATATGGTAAATCTTAATCAAACAAAAGGTCGTTAGTCTACTCCATTTCATCATCACTATCCGCAGCCCCCCCATTTGAAAGGAAGGAACCCTGAGCCCTAGGCCCTCATCATCAGTATGAACAAATGATGAGGGCTTTGAGTCTCACGACACCATCGTTCTCCTCAAATTCAGCATGGCACCTCGGTCAGCTTGTCCAAGGGTCTCTACCAAGAACAAAATGAGTGGAGGCACCCCACCATCAGCTTCATCATCAACGATCCAATTCTCGGTTGAATCAAGAAGGGATCCCCTCCGAGCAGAAAAGTCCTGTTTGGATGCTAAGATGGACAAGAGGCCCACCACCTCCGCCGACCTGACCCTGGTAACAAAGGCAAAATACTAGACTGTTCCCAGCCATAATTTGGTCACAACTAACTTGGATTGAAAATCGTCAATCATCTCCGAACCCTTGATGGCAACAAAGCCCTGAACAAATCATCGAGGAACACAAATCAATAAAATAGAAAACACATACACAAATATACATATTTATACACATATATATGTATGTAGTGCCTTCAACAGGCGCGCTGATTGAAAATTGAAATGACAAAACAAGAGGAAAAACAAAGAAGTCAAGCCCAAACAGTGGCAACACGGGGAAGCTCCTAACGGCGGAAACTTCGTTCACTTTGGCAAAGTGACATCTTAAAAGCAAAAAGATGGGGAATAGGCACAAATTTTACCATCATTCCACATATATAGACACCTAAGAACCACAAGACCGCCCATTCAAACCGTCAAGACGGTAGGGGTGGCTTCGAAAGCCCAAACGACGAAGTAGATCATTAAATAACGCGCCAACAGTCGTCTTGGAATATGAAAAGATAGAACACGTGGCCTCTCTAAAAGTCATAGCCTTAGTTATGCTTCTATCTCAAACTAAGGCTTGGGGGGGAGTAGCTGATATACCACAAGGTGATAGAGCAGTCCCCATGTGACACATGTGATTACGAAGCTCGGCCATC
The DNA here is from genome assembly GCA_008638375.1 of Nyssa sinensis. Taxonomy (NCBI): domain Eukaryota; kingdom Viridiplantae; phylum Streptophyta; class Magnoliopsida; order Cornales; family Nyssaceae; genus Nyssa; species Nyssa sinensis. The sequence goes on from CM018032.1 coordinate 31,617,520, forward strand.
TAAGGCCTATAGAACAGACTCGAGTAATTATCGTCCAGAGCTCATTGGTCTGAGCATAGGCTTTCAGAGCACTCTCCGTGGTTCAGAGCTCATCACCGCCTTCCACATCCTACGGAGCGTAAGATAAGGAAACAGTCTTCTACAAGGAAACTATCACTCACAGATATCTTCCAATCATGGTATTCAACATGGAAACTGCTATCTCTGATGATCAAATCCCTACTTTCACGG